>PISX010002272.1:0-165641 GCA_004024625.1 Mellivora capensis
ACAGCCTTCCTGTTGAGATCAGGAACATGACAAGGATGCCCACTCTCACCACTCTTGTTCAACATAGTATTAGAAGTCCTAGCAACAGCAATCAGACAACAAAGAGAAATAAAAGGTATCCAAATTGGCAAGGAAGAAGTCAAACTTTTATACATTTCTAATCACTGTCACAACTCTTCAAAGAAGGTCTTATTCCCCCATTTTGCAGATGAAGAAATAGATTCACTGAAGTTGAGCAATTCACCCAAGGTCACACAACTAAAAAGTACCAAGGAGAGGAAATCTAATAACTGGCAGTGGCTTTGAATATTTGCTCTTGCCAGGGTCAGGTGTACTCAACAAGGTCAGCATCCTAGCCTCAGAGAAGGAAGCCCCACTGGCAAAATGCTGGGAATCACCTAAAAGGAGAGTAGAAAGCCTATGAGCAGGAGATTTCTTAGCCCTTCTTTGTCATCACCCCATGAGTTGTCTCTTTTGACCACTCAAAAAGATGTCCACCTTGTTAAATTAATTCTATTGCCCTCTGTCTCTACCTTGACTCAGAAATCCTCCGATACAGTCTGAAAAAAAGAAAGAAACAAAGACCCATTTTTTTAAACTGGGGGATTTAATAATAGTCAATTCCAGGTAGAGAGCAGTAAAGAGCAAGGACTTCCTTCCTTGATGAATTTCTTCCCCAGGCTGAGGATGGTACGTTACCCTAGATGGTGACTGCTAGTTTCCAAATGGCTGGCCAGCTGTACGGTCAGCATCATCTAGAATAAAGCCAACCCCTGGGAGAGGTGAAAGCAGCAAAATGGGAACCCTTTCTCCCCGGGCGTGGCTGCTAGACTGTCATCCCCAAGAAGAAATCATTCCTTTAGAACCTAGTAACATTAGTATTTTATCTGGTAAGTATCATGTCCATGCCTTATGAAAAATATGGGGAAAAAAACAAAAATAAAAATTTCTCATTATCCTACAAAGATGAAATATAACAATCAAATGAGAATCCTTTATTAAGATCTGACGATAGCATTGTGTGCTCATCTGTGCGTGTGTGTTTGCACAAGCCACCTATGCCTGCTTGCCTGCAAATCCAGGGGAGTAACTACTGGGCTTGTGGATTGTAGAAAGATGATTGCAAGCCCATCAAAGAGAGCTTTTGTTTGTATGCAACTCGTGTGAGAGTGAATATTCCATAACTACTTGTGTATAATGCAAGGAAGAAAGCCTGAAATGATGCCCATTGGCCAACATACAGATCCGCTCTACGGTCTTACAATATTTTCTCTGCATTGCTTCTTAAAACATTTTTCATATTACATGCCCCATCTCATATCACATTAACCCAAATAAAAATGTCATTAACCATTCAGTGCGACAGACAGCAGGCAGAGCATGGTAAAAAATTACAAGCATGCCAGTCAGCCACAAAACATTCTAGTTACAAGCACGTAGAGGAATCAAGGGTGAGTGGTGGTGGGTCCAGCCCCACTTTGCACTGTCCAGCATACGACTGGACTGAGTAGGGGTGGACCCCTCTTTATGCACACGGCATGCTTCTGAAGAGTTGAGTATAAATCCAATTTTATGTTGCATACAATTTCTGTTACATTAAGGGAGCTGTAAGCTTGATATCTAAACAGACTTCCTTTCGAACAGCATTTTTCTTTTTTTACCATGTTCTTATTCCTCTGAAATAAACTGAAGAGAAATTTTGGTATATGGGTTTTATGAAAATGGAGCACTTGTACCACTAAGTTTATTAAAATAATGGAAGAATATAGCTGGCGAAGGCAGTCACAGAAATGTGGATGAGATAGTAGAGTTCTCCAAACATGCAGGTAGTCCAAGATTTTTTGAGAGTGATGGTCCAGAGGCCACTAAAAAGGACCCATTTACACACACTTTTGTATGGAGGGATTATTAATTTGACAGTGGGTGAACATTTAGAAAAGAATGCAGCTGTCCTGAAGAGTCCCCCCAGCGTTACCAAGAATAAATCAGGGTAGCCATTCTTATCCCTGTTTTGAGCGGACTCCAGGATAGGCACATGAGGTAAATTCCATTTCTGTTTCGGCAAATCACTGGCCAAACTCTTCCCCAGCCAACTTGCCCATCAGTTGCTGCCTGGCTGACTACTTACGTAGGGTCACACACAACTGGCTGAAGAACCGGAAACATTGATGATTGACCAACTCTGTAGCCCCCTAAAGTAGGCATCTAGTGGAGGGCCACGGGATCTGTGTTTGCTCCTGGACACACAATGACAAACGAAATGGAGGCTTAGAGGGCACATTTACCAATCTCGGAGGGAACAAGAAGCAACAGCCAATGTTAGGGAAGATGAGATCTGAACGCGTGAGTACGGCCCTTGGCCCACCTACACTGAGTAGCACACGCACCCTAGTGCTCTAAGGTCTTGAAGCTGGATGAGCAGAAAGTCCTTTTTCTTAGAATTTTCCTCTCCAGATATTTCTCCCAGAAGGCTTGGCCACAAGGGAGAATCTCAGATGTTCTGTCATCTCTCCACGGAGGGAGGGGTGGGCAGTGTTCTGCTCTGAACATCTGCTCCTTGACCTGCCCGTTGGTGTTGCCCAGGCCACTGCCCCCGCTCTGGGAACTCACACAGCCCTAAGCTGAGCCTACAGCTCACTCTTACTCAGCAGGAGTGTCCTTCTGCTTCTCAGGACCATCTCCTCCAGAGAGAGCTCCCACAGCAAACAGTTGGGCCCCTGGTGTCACAGTTCTGTCCTTACACTCCAGAACACATGGGGTGGCTTTAAGACTTACAAGAAGGAGGGGTCCAACAAAGCCATGTGTCCCTCCTACACCTGGCCAACAGCCACCCAGGCTGTCCCACTGTGCCAGGCTTCTCCAATCACCTGAATGACTTATGGGAGTTGAAAGATTGTTCTGCTCAGAACACATGGCAGGACAACTTTTACAGCAATAAATGTAACGTAAATATAAAGCTTTTCTAATGAACGGAGTCTGAAGTGTCAAAAAGTCAATTGCATATGGCGATGATTCCTGGAAACAGACCTTGTAGCTTCTGCTGACATGAACCTCAAATTTGCCTGTCCCACATGTCTTCTCAAAAAGTCCACATACACCTGGGCTTGGGACTGGCATGCAGGGAAGTGATCCATTTATGATTTATGGGATCTTACCTGAAATATTGCTGTGTTCCATTGATGGAGCTGCCTTTTAGGAGTAACACTGACAAGACAGAGAGAGATAAGAATGGAGAAGTGTGCGCAGACCATGTTGCGTGAGGAGTGGGTGAAGGGATGGGACCGATTGTCTAGGAGGTAAAGAGGACCAGCGCTTGTTCTCTGGGTATTTGAAGCCCTACCGTGTGGAAGAAGTCTACTAAAAGCAGGGAGAGGTTGTCAGAAGGGACAAATTTTGACTCAGTACAACATACCTTCTAATAAGTAGATTAACATTCTATAACTTTCCCTAAAGCCTCAAGATTTTCAGGGCAAAGACTGGGTCTTAAATAATCATTCAAATTCATTTCCTATTTCAACAAATAATTACTGTGTGCTAGGCATTGCTCTGGGTTCTGGGAACATAAAAATGAACAAAAAGACAAGGAGACAAAAAGACAAAAATCTTCTCTGCCCTCAGGAAGTTACGGTCTAGTGTCAAATCGTAAAATCTGAACCTATTTACATTTCAAAAAAATGTTTTCCGTAAGAAATGCGCAGAACAATGTGTTACTGCATGTTGCTTTAGCTATGGTATTATTCTAGAATGTGCACTCGTTAGAATAACACCATATTCTACGGTATTCTACGGTGGTGACTTGGCTTTGTGAACATACAGGAGAAAATATAAGATCATGTGAGTGGCCTTTAGGCTCCGCAAAGAATCCCACCGGCTTGAGCCAGACTGCTGGGGTCAGAGTGACGGCTGCCAAAAATGAGATCCAAACTTGGTGAAGCTGGGCAATAATTACATGACTGTTCACGACACCATTCTCTCTGTGTGTGTGTGCATTTGTTAGACATTTCCATAATGAAAATATTTAAATATTAAAAAAAAAGAAATTCAGCAATTTTCCCAGGTGGGCACGGAAGGTCCCTTGAAGTCAAGGGTTCCCTTACACATATGTATTCAAAAGTTTAAGCGGCTGAAACAAAAATGAATAGCCATCCATCAGAAATGTGCTAAAAGTGATTTTTGTATTGGGTAAAAAGTTGAAATGGACGACCTTATGTTCCTTTGGAGACTACGATTCTATATTCTAGCAGAAAACCTAAAGTAAAATTGGAACCAAGCAAACATGCATTGGGGCTAATTCCAGAGAGAGTACATATGGATTGTGGTCTATTTACTCTCTAATGCTAACCAAATGTCATGAAACCAAGTACTGATTCTCATTTCTGTCTAAGCACTTAATGATCATTTTTGTAATTATTTCCCAGTATTTACTCTAAATCCTTTCTTCTTTTTGCTTCCAAAAGAACAGATTGCTTAAGCCAAAATAGACGTTTACAGCTATTGTATTTTATGATATTTGTGAATTTCAGACCCTCCTCTTGATTCTTAGCTGCATGAAAGTTACCTTGAAAACAATGTCTGTTTTCCCAGGAAGCACCGCACATGACCTCTTTATCTGCAGCTAAATTAGGTGGGCTCCCTGCATGGTGTCCTAATTACCCCTTTGTTATCTACTATCAGATGACGCCCCTAATCAGCCAAGCCTGCGATCTGCTCCTGGCTCACTTAAAACGCTATGCGGAATCTGGGGATGCTTTCGACATCCAGAGGTAAGGACGCTACATGGATGCATGACAGATGAGGAATCGTGCGTCTGAATTGCTGCTTCTTGTAACTCTACATAATTGCTGGACAATTACCTTGGGACCAACAAACTAGGGAAATGCTAGAAGCTCATAAAAAGCATGGGTGGACTGAATAATAAGAAGAAATGAAACCCGCATAAGATGTGAAGAGAATGTGAACAAAGCCCAGGGTAGGTGTGGCGTGTTGAGGGAGGCCTTGAGTGGGCAGCGGTGTGTGGGTGGACATGCCCTCTGACCTCTGCAGATGCAGGAGGGGTCAGAGTGACAGGGTGGCGGGGTGGGGGGAGACAGGAGGGAGGGGTGAGCTGGGAAAGTCCATGCATTTTTACCGCAAGAATTGCGCACCTCAGCCTAGAAGCCAGGACTTAGCGGTGGACTTCAAATTGAAATGACTGATTATCTGGCTTCCTCTCCAGTTGTCCTGGGCTAAGTCATGGCTTCCAGCCCGGGAGGAGCAGAGCGAGAGAGGCAGGTCAGCCAGAAGCTGACTTGTTCTTATTATCATTACTCATAAAGCAATAACATAAACCATCACCAGCATTCAAATTCTGCCGTGGTGTTTACAAAATTCTCTCACACTCTTTTCTCTCTGGTCATGGGCTGTGTGTGTTGGTTAAAGACCAACTATGAAAGCAAAGTAAATAACTTAAAAACCCTTAACTCTTGGGGGGTTAGGATCAGACGCAATCACACTCAGTAGGCAAACTGTTTTCACTATATCGGGGACATGTGTAATCAATTGTAGGAATGTTTTCAATCAAGCACTCAAAAGAAAAGAAGTCATCTGGAGATGTCATTTATTCCTTAACGATAAGCTGTTGGTGATAGAGCCTGGAAGAAAGGAACTCTGTGTGTGTCCCCCCACCCCCACTCCAGTGTCGAGCCACAAAAAACAAGAACATTTCATTATAAAAGGAAATGCATACCCCGTTGGTAGCCTTTTTTTTTTTTTAGAAATAACTTCACCTGACTGCTCCTACAAGATAGCACAAAAAGATCATTCTGGCTTAAAATGGCCCTTTGAGGGCAGGTTTCCTAGAGCCGAAGAGGTTAACTTTTCTGGAGCTGTTGCCAGACACTTTTCCTCCTGTTTATTTCTAAAGCGCAACGTGTGTTTTCTGTAATAACATACATATGTTCATGAAGCTTGTCCCAAAGTTTGTCTTCTATTTATTTGAGTGTGAAGCGCCCTTGTTTTTGGTCTGTAACTCGTAGAAAAACCGTAAAATCGTTAGGAGGGAGAAGGGGACAAAACAAATAAAACTAGACAAACAGGTTGCCAATTTGCCGATCCAAACCTGCTCTATACCAATGAACCCCTCGATCCTGGCTTTGGACGGACTCTGCACAGCTCTGGTGCGATGCACGTGGGCTTTGGGTCAACTGTTTCCCTCCACGGGGAGGAAGGTTCGGAGCCTGCTTCTTGGACTTTGTAGCTGGTTGATTCAGGCAGCCTGGAGCCAGAGAGGCAAGGAAGTGATGCTTTCCTCGCCTTCCCAGTCTTGGTTTGCATCAGCTACCCAGTACGTTTTCCTGTGTGTCCTCCTGAATTCTGCTGCCATGCTCAAGGGGTCCCACCCCCTCACTTCAACTCTGCAGGAAGCTCCCCCCTGCAGCAGGCAGACGATGAGGGAGCCGGGCTTCTTGGGGGGCGTGGGGGTAGGGTGCAATGGCCAGGCCAATGGCAGAGTCCTTCCCAAACCCAAATGGGTCCCTCTCCCACAGGTGCTACAGCTGCTACACCACTGATGTGGTTGCGAGTGTCGCCTTTGGGACCCAGGTGGACTCCCGAAGGGCCCCCGAGGACCCCTTTGTGACGTACTGCAGGCGTTTCTTTGCATACTCCATCCCCAGGCCTGTCCTGGTTTTAATCTGTAAGTACAGCTCTTGCCCAGGGGGATGGGTGTAGGACTAGGGTCCAGCCAGCTGGCCAGACCCCATGGCAGCTCTCAGGGCTCAGCCCCCACCAAGAGGAAGGGGCGCTGGAGGGGTCTCTGAGACTCACCCTGCAGGGTCCACCTGCAGAGACCTTAAGCTCCTGGAACCACCCAGGCTTCTGTTGTCACCGGCCGGGGCCACTCATTAGCAAGGCGGGTAGTGCTGGCCTTTCTCGCCACCGCCGCCATGAGAACCACCTCGTCCCCACTTCACAGATGAGAAAACTGACGCTTAGAAAGGCAGAGCCAAGATGGGAGCCCAGAGCCTTTCATTTTCTATGACATATTCATCCCCTCCAGCAAAATCCTCTCCAGAAGTCTTCTCCACTGGAAGCCCAGCACCCGGCAAACCAGAAATCATATGTGAAGGGTCACTGGCAGGTTACCTAATGCCATGGGGACTGGTCGATTTATTTTATTTTTATTTCAAGAAGTGAGTTTTTGCCCTCTGGCCAATTCCGGCATCTTCTTGCTTTTATGGAAGTATTGAAGCGTTGCTATTGCTGTTATTGATTATTGCCCGAACGTCTAACCTTTCTGCCGGGCTGCTAAATTGTATCCATTCCTCGGTCAGTCCCTTTCCCATTTGTGAGTCCATTTCTGTGGAAGTCCTGGGCACCTCCATCAGCTCCGCGCTGAAACTGTACCGAGGGGTCACCAAGGGGGTTCAGAGCAGCCTCCTCTCCACCTTTCATTTTTGCCACCCCCTGGAGCTGCTTCCCCGGGTCCGCTCCACCTGCGGTGGCCCAGGGACACGGGAATGTCCTCCAGTGGGCGGCTCCGCTGTCCCGGTGCTGCTACCCCTCGTCTCTTGGCCACTCTGAGCCCACCTCCCTGCCACACCACAGTGGTTCAGGCTCTGGCTCCTGAAAACGGGCAGAGTATTCTGAGAGCTCCAGGGGTCCAGAACTACCCTCCCGATCCTTGCTCCCTTGCAGTGCCTATGCCCAGTGGGCCCCCGGTCCGTGCTGGGAAGTGGAGCTGACCTGAGACACCCTGCAGCAGCTCAGCCCCTCGGCCAAGCCCCCCCACCCCCACTCCACGAGGGGATGAGTGTCCCTGGCCCGGGGAGCCCCCCCACCCCCACTCCACGAGGGGATGAGTGTCCCTGGCCCGGGGAGCCCCCCCACCCCCACTCCACGAGGGGATGAGTGTCCCTGGCCCGGGGAGCCCTGCCAAGGCCGTGGCAGCAAGGGCACAGGCAGTGAGCCTGGCACAGCAAGGGAGGATCTGAGGGGCCAGCATTCTTGCCAGCGACAGCCGTGGCAGCTCTTGAGGACCGTTCAGGTGGTCCCTTGGGGGACGGTTACCCCTGGGGAAACAAAGGCAAATGTCCGGGAAGTTAAGAAAGTAGATCCGCTTCCCACCTTGATCAGATGTGAAACTTGCCCCAACATCTGTCCTTCCTTGATGGAACACGAAGACCTCGGGCCCTCCTACCTAGGACCCGGAAAACTCATTTCTAAGTGTGAGCTTGACGTCCCGGGGGGCCAACTCAAAATATTGAACGGACATGTACTGAGTGCTTGCAACGTGCAAGGGGCGGTCAGGAGTCGGGAGGTAGAATCAGGCTGGAGCCCTGCGAAAAAGCACGCAGACCCCGAGGGGAGCCCTGCCTTCCGAAGGGGGGCTGCGGCGGTGGGGGGGGGGGTCCACTTCCCCAGCAAAAGGCATCTGATAGCCCCGGGTTACTGCCGCCCTGTTTTCAGTGTTGCTTTTGTTTTTCTCTTTCAAGTATCATTTCCATCCATAATGGTCCCACTGGCCCGGATTTTGCCCAATAAGAACCGAGATGAACTGAATGGCTTTTTTAACAAACTCATTAGGAACGTGATTGCCTTGCGGGACCAGCAAGCAGCAGAAGAGGTAAGGGACCGTAATAGGACACAGCAGCGAAATGGAACGGGGCCTAATTTGGCATCGCTCTCTCTTCCCTCTTGCCTCCCCACCCCTCACGCTGGCCTTTAGCCGCCTACCGCTCAGAGCTTTCCAGGGCACTAGAAGGAAAGAAGGGGGGGGGGGCGCGAACACGGACGAGAAGGGTGAGGGCAGAGGGGGAAGGACGGTGGAGAGAAGCCCGGAGCAGAGAAGCCCGGAGCAAACTGTCCACATTCTGACATGGGTGCCCCCCAAATGCACGGCCTCTCTCTCAAGCACCGGCAATAGCCGCCCCAAAGAAGTTTCTAGAAAAATGCACCAACACGGACTTTCCATCGGCATATTTGTTCTCCTGAACGTCGGCAAGATGGAGTTTTACAACGTGAAGAGTATCAGCAGTAGAGAGGGTCTGGGCAGCTGACAAGCAACCCCCACTGGCTTTCAGCATGGAGGACGCAGCTATACAATCGGGGGCCGAGGGCTCCTGCGCATCCTCTGAGACCCAGAGACTTCTTTCCTCCTTACAGATTTGCACCAGGCCTGGTGCAGAGCGGGAATCCAAGAAATATTTGTTGTTTGAACTTGGCTGAGAACAGAAATAGGACTTCCAGTGTTGGGAAAATAATTTCACTGTTGGATACACTCATGCATGTATAATGCTCTTCTTTAAGGGCCTCATTGCATTCGAGAAAGTTGATTCAAAAGGAAAAAACAGGCCTGAAATGTCTTCTCCGGAGCAGACTCGTGCGAGCGTGGCAGAGTTGCCTCAAAGACTGGCTCAGAGGGCTTAACGAGGGATGCGGAGAGGTCGGGTGGCTGCACCACAGGCCCAGAATGAGATGGGGAATGGGGGCGGGGCCAGTTAGTGGCCTGAGGCCCCAGCAGCAGCCTCGTCCCACCTGGCTTCCCCCCGGATACTGGGAAGCAAAGGTGTCCCAGTTCAGGAGGCAGGGGAAGGTGCACAGACGCTCACGGCCCTTTGGCACACACACCATCATGAACTCCACTTGACGCCCTTGGACGTGTGGGAACCATCAGTTCCCTAGGGCTCCCTGGCCCAGCTCTGCCCCCTAAAAGGACAGAACATTGTCGACAGGGTTCCTGCATCTCCACAATGACGAGGAAGCCTGGGGAAGGAGGAGTGAGGGGAGCCGCGTTTTCAAACCTCAGCAGTGCTTTGACGGGCTTCCTGATGACACTTTTGTCACATGCACTCCCCTCCCCCTCCCCCAGCCCGAAACCCACAGGCTGTGGAATCGGGCTGCAGATCCTAAAACTGTTGCACCCAATGGCTTACTGTAAGGTGAGGGGTTTATTAAAGATCCAATTACTAGGATTGCCTCAAGCTCTTCCTTTCATAAACTCAAGAGCTATTTGTTTCAAACAATGAGTTGATCTGAGAAAAACCTCCCAACCACAAATCCAGGACTGCCCGTGTCAAGACAGAGCTATATGGTTACTAAGAAAACTTGCTTTAAACCCATCTAAACTCTGTAGACATTCCATCAAGCAGATGTGTGTTTGCGCAGTGGAAAATGCAGCACAGATGTTAAAAGGTAAATATTTTTCTAAGCTCTAGCCGATGGGTGGATTAGACACCTACATCTATCAGGGTGCGTATTTTTCTTGGATAGAGCCATAAAGCAGCACTGTTTCAGTCCTAAATGGGCAGTGTTCACATAGCCTCCGTGATGCAGTGCGAATTAAAGAAACCCATCTACGCTAATGCTCTTCTCCAGCGTGCGGGCCCCAGAGAGCAGCCCTTTCCGCTGACCTTTGGAGCTGAAGGGGAAGACGGATTTCTACCATGCCCGATGGCCCTCTAGCAGCCTGTCTGGGCAGGGAGGAAAGGAAAGGGGGCCAGCTGCAGCTCCACCACTGAAAAAAGCCATCAGAGCTCTCCGGTGGGCCCCCCGGGTCCCCACCCCGCCCTCCAGCAAAGTCACAGGTGAGCCTTGGGGACTACTGTGTGGCGCCCTGAGGAGTTTAACCCTCCCCAGCTGTCAGGCCTGCCAATTCTCATCCAGGAGCCAAGGCAATGGAAGGTTCTTAGCTCCCCTGTGGGCCATCATCCCCTGCCCTGTCCCGACTCTGCCCCACAGGACCAGGGCGGGCAGTGGGGCCCCAAGAGCCACCCAGATGTCGGCCAAGCATCAGGAGGGAGTCTGGGGAGAGCCAGCCCTTGATGATGCCACCCGGAAACCAGAATGACCAGGGCCCGGGGTGGCAAGCAGCAGCCAATGGTGGCTCACCTGAGCAGGCTGGCAGGACACCCAGGCCTTCGCCCCCGAGACGCAACATCCTTGAGGCCCACCGGCTTAGCTGGGAGGCCTGCTGGAATCTCTAGAGGCAGACACCTTGCAAGGTCACAAAAGCAGGGAAGCAGGAAAGCTGCAAAGGCCACGTGCTCCAAGGTTCCCGAGGCAGATCCCGTGCACTTGTATGCAAAGCCAACACAGTCTTTCTCAAATGCATTTTACTGCATCGCAGTGTTCTTCCAGGATTATTTATACAGACCTAACTCGTGCTCGGCACCACACCCGCTCCGGGTGGGAGGGGGGGCGGGGGCGGGAGGCCATAGGGTCCTGCCCTGGACATGTTTATACTCTTAGAGAGGAAAAAAAGCAACAAGACAGGAAGTAACTACAACCTCACGAGAGGGAATTAAGTGCTGACATGTAGGGCACAGATTATTCATGCGAGAGAAATTCAGAAGCCAATGAATGAGCAAATGGTGCACCAAATCAAGTACTTTGAAATTATAGTATGTTCCTGCCGGTAGTTCGGACGCTCCCCTTTTGCTGCTTTAGCCCCATAAACTTCAGAAAAGAGGAGCATACTGGCTGTCACTCATCACATTAACAGGTTTTTGAAGAAGGGAAATGCCAGGGATACACTTTGTCAATGGGAAGCAATATGTAAACACTTGTATTGTTACAGTTAGTGGTAGTGAAAGACAAAGGATATCTGTGCTGGTAAGGAAGGGAGGGGAAGACAGTACTTAAAGGGAGAGAGGATCCCTGGGGGAAAAGAGACCCAAGGATGAGACAAGCATCCCCAAGGCTAGTTCCCTCCCGTCCCCAGCTCTGTCACCTTCTTACTGCGTGAGGAAAATGTATGGCCATCCCCATGAGCCCTGAACGGTGCATAAGGGAACAAGGGAGCCTGTGCTTTGGTTTAAATCTGCATGATGTTTTCATTGTTTTATTGTTGGAAAACCAACCAGCCAACCAACAGTTCAAACATGTATAAAGTAAAAAAAAAATCGAAGCCTTCCCCCCCCCCACCCGCCGCCCCTCCTGCCCTGGTTTTCCCTGCCTCCTCCAGCTCCCTGTGAGCGACTGGGTATGGATGTTGCTAAACATTTTCTATGCATGAACAAATACGTGTAATTGTGTATATTGTGCACATACCGTTTTTACAGAAATGAGATTCCACTGTGCGTACTGTTCTGCGACGTGCTCTATTTTTTTCCTTCCCCAAACGGCTTAGTGAGCTTCCCAATCAGCCCAGTTAGAATGGCCTCATCCTTCTCCAATGGCAGCATCACCGTCTGCGGCTCGCTGCACCGAAGTCTGAGACCCAGAGTGTATGTGAGGGACAGTCGGGGCTTCCAGGTTCTCGCCATTTCTGAGAACCCCACAGTGAGGGTGCTGGTTCCCATCAAGCTTGTGCTCATTAGAAAAGCTACACCTGCGGGTCCAAGAAATCTCACTCATGTGACTCGGAGGCCAGAATGGGCATTTTCTCCTTTTGTCCCGTAGAGGCGGAGAGATTTCCTCCAACTGATCCTGGATGCCCGACATTCTGCCCCTTCTGTGGGGGTGGACAGCTTTGATATGGTCAGACAAGTCTTCTCCTCCACCCACTGTGCCGCGGGTGCCCCCCGGCCACACCAGCCCGGCCGCCTGTCCAAGCCGCTGACTGTGGACGAGGTCGTGGGCCAGGCCTTCATCTTCCTCATCGCTGGCTACGAGATCGTCACCAACACACTCTCTTTTGCCACCTACCTCCTGGCCACCAACCCTGACTGCCAAGAGAAGCTTCTGACAGAGGTGGACAGCTTTAATGAGAAATATGTGAGTACAGTCAGTCATGCGAAGTCCGCAGGACACGTGATTTTGTGTTGGTAGAAGTGAAACTTAATGTTATCGATAACTTCCTTGCAAAAACCACATTCTACGTTTAAAGAGAAATTGGGCTGTTGACCCTGTTCTCCGCCTCTCTGGGTTAGCAAGTAAAAGGAAGTGTTTAGAATAACAGAAGAAAGGAAAAAAAGGAATGAAAAGAAGGTGTCTTGGGCTCATACCTTCACTATCTAGGGCAATCCATGAAACCAGGCCTGGCTTGGGAGGCACAAAGTCTTAGCCACGAGTGGGGGTCACGGGGCAGGGACTGGAACGAGGTGTGGTTTCCCCGTGCTCTGGCTGTGGGGTCAGCACTCTCCTTGGGGCACAGGGGTGAGGCAGGAAAGGGAACGGATGGAGTCCTAACTAGCAGGAGCCGACAGAAGGATGGGCCAAGCCGAAGCAGGAATGAGGAGGAAGGCTGTAAATGGAGTGGGCCAGTCCCGAGTCCAGATTCTGTACACTCCTTCTAAATGAGCCTCCTCTTTGGGGGAATTTGAAGCAAACTTTCAAGGGTGCTGAGCAAGGCAACTTTATGACCTCATATTTTTCTGGATGCTTTTGTGTGTATTGCTTTGACTTACAAGTTGTTAAAATCGTTAAAATCTGTGCTTTTAAAGGGAAGACCACCCTAAGAGGGTGGTCTATATGTCTACATAGATACATATTTATATAATCATGACAGTCACAGTTTGGAGGAGGTGGCCTCTTCTTAGAATCCTTAGAAACTTTTTTTACATATTAAGCTGAAAACTGCTTTCCAGAAAATTCCACGTCTTCATCCCACTGGGGAAGTAGATGCAAGGTCAGCCTTTCTTCATCAAGGCATTTTTCAAATATTTGAAAATGTCATTAACTGTGTTCCTAATTGCCTCAACTCTGGGCTCATCACGAGCTTAGAGTCCTCTTCACGTGCCACACTGTTGTGACATCTGCCAAACCAGGTCTCCCCCATCCACTGCGTAGACAATTGATTTTTTTTTTTTAGCCTAGATGCAAGAGTTTATATTTATCCTTATTACTGCTCAAGTCAGTCAAAATAATTTTGAATCTTGATTCTGCCATCTGTCGTATTAGCAATTCTTCCAGCCTGGTGTCATGTGAGACTTGCTAAGCCTGCCTCCTCTTCCATCCGAGTCATTGATTAAAATGTTGAACAGGACGGGGCTTCCCTCCAGGTTGACGTCGATCCATTAATCAATATTCTTTGGGCATGGAGTCTCCACAAGTCATGCATGCAACTAACCCTACTACGTACTCCCACCAGCCCTCTTATCCTGTTTCATGGGCACTTGTGGTATCTTTCTGTCTGGCCGTCTCTCTGGGGAGGGACCTGATGATGGAGCCACCTTACTGCAAGAGGAATAAGGGGAGCGGACGGGCATGTCTATCGGGATACATTTAATGGCACATAACAAAACTCAACCCAAACTGATTTAAGCAAAAAAAAAAAAAAAAAATGGTGGGGAGAAGTACTTATTAGTACAGATCACTGAGCAGCCCAGGAACAGATGTGGTTTCAGGTAAATCTTTACCCAGGTCAAATACGTGCTCAGGTCCCAGTGTCTTCTTGGTTGTGCATCCTTAGTCGTGGCCCCATTCTCGGGTGCTTTCCTCTCAAAGTCCAGGCAGCCTGCCAAGAACGTCTAGGACTACAGCAGTCTTCCTTGCTCATTACCGAGAGAGAAAAGAAATGGTGGCCCCAAATTCTCAGCAAGAGTCACCAGGTTCACTCTGGTCGGGACGCTTAGGTCGCTGCCCACTCTGGAACCAACTATTGTGGCCCTGGGAATGGGGATGTAGAAGGGCTTCAGCCGGTCAGTCCCACCCCTGGAGTCAATCAGACCCATGTCACAGGACTGGGAACTCGGGACAACACATGCCAGATGGCATTCTGGCTGTTATCCCACGAAGTCAGTAAAGGCAGTAGAGGAAATCCGCCCCTTGGTCTCAAACAAACCAGAACATTGGTCAAACTAAAGACTTTTAAGCATCTAGAGAGTGGTCAGCCATGTGGGAGACGTGGTGGTGGGTTGAAGGGGGACAAGAACTCTAGGAATGAGAAGTCACGATCCTCACTTTCAGGAAATTTAATCACCAATTGAAAAAAAAAATAATGTCTATGAAAACAATACCTCCCTCCCAAATGACACCGTCCAGGGCAACAGAAGGCAGCAAATAATCAAGTCAAGAATGTGTGGTGTCCTCTAGAGAGCTGTGGAGCTCTAGGAGTCCATCACACCAGTTACATCATAATTGTATCTGGTTATGTTTCCCTACCACAAGGACACAGGGGGAGTTTCCACTGGCTTCCATGCAGAAGCCCTCACTCACACAACCTCTTACCTCTGACATAGCCTTAACTGACCATGACCTCAGGGAGGGTGATACTGTGTCACTGAACCCTGGCCTCTTTCCAATCCCCCCAGCCCCAGGAGAACCACTTCCCCTGGGACTGTGCGGAATGTCACCAGGCACCGAGACCCCATGGGAAAATAAACAGATTCTGGCAGGTAACGTTTCTCAAACTTTCATGTACAGAAAAGCATCTGGGAAGACGGTTTAAAATGCAGATTCTAGGATACTTTGCTCATAGGTTCTTATTCTGTAAATCTGGACCAGGGCCTAGGAACCTGTGTTTTAAATAAACCTACCAGATCATTTTGATACAGGTGGTCCCTGGTTCCACTCTGAGAAGTCAGCCCTAGACTTTCAGGGTCAAGACCCCTCTTCTAAGAAGAAACAGGGTCCAAATCCTGCCCTAGCCAAGAAAGTGCCCCCTTCCCACCCAGCAAGCCAGGTCACTTTCTTTCTCTGGGTCATAGTTAGGACTGTCTCTGAGAAACGGGACTACATAGACGTCTGTTTAAAAAACTTGTCTTGGCAGTCACAATTGTTTTAATAGTTAAGTGTTGCACATGGTACCCACTCAATGAGTATTTGTAGGTTCTTTCTTTTTTTTCTTTCTTTCTTTACTATAATCAGAGTTCTGTTAATACGGGCCATCTGTCAGGACATGGAAATGCAGATTACATGTTCACACATTCGATATTTTCCTGAAAATTTGCATGTACAGTATGACTTGTTATAATTTTCCTGTTGTTTTTCATGCAACAAATATTTCTTGAGTGCCAGTTAATGCCAGACTCAGGCTCCAGCCCCTATACCCAAGGATGCTCTGACCTAACTCTTCCACGATGCCCCTGGAGAGCCCCACACACTCCATTCAATGGTTTCCCTTGTATTTGTCAGTGAGATCAGTGGATTTCAGCTCCAGGGTTTCTCTCCCCTGAGCCATATCCTTTATTAGCAATGCCCTACGAGAATCCAACGAAAGCTATGTCCCTCTCTCCCAGAATAAGAGTGTATATATGCACTGTATCCATCAGGATTCTTTCTGTTGATAGTGATAGAAAATTAAACTCAGATTAGCTAGGGAGTTTATTGACCCACATAACGGAAAACTCCAGAGAAGAGATCTACCTTCAGGTATGGCTTGATGCAGGGGCTCAAACTCTATCACTAGAACCCAGGTTGTTCTCTCTCCCCACCTTTCAGCTTCATTCACTCTGGGCATACTCCATTCTCAGATAGGACCTGCCCTAATGGTCTCCAGACAGATGTGGAACCAGTATGTTGGACAGTCTGAACTAAGTGAAGTACAAACATGGAAATTTTCGCATTTTCTCCAAGTATTTCTTCTAAATGTGTGCTGATGAATCTCATTTTCCCTTCCTTGATGATACCCCCAATAGATCGCAAGGATTTCTGGTCAGTTTTAGGCATTAAAAAGTCCAGACTAGTCTGGTCTAGTTTAAAACTTCAGTCTCAGCTCCAAATTAATGTCCTTCCTTCTCCTTGCTCGGGCTGACCTGTGGCCCACGGAGGCTGCCCTGGGGAGGGCCAGTGGTCTGTTTTTTCACCCTCCTCCCTATCCTTGCCCTGCCCCTTCTGGGCCCCCTTCTCCTCTCAGGGCTGGGGTCTTCTAACAGATCCCCCATTCGTACCGAACGGAGGCTTCTCTCAGCACCTCCCCTGCGGTGGCCTCTGGCATGGGGCCCTGCAAGAGTTGTTCAGGGCGCTCCTGGGACCTGCCCACTACACGGTTCCCTGACAGGGTAGGGCTGCTTGCTCCCACCTCATGCCTCTGGGTGCTGGGAACTCCTGGCAGCCAGCATCCCTCCTGAGCAGGATGCTGGCAAGATGGCTCGTTCTGAGCTTCCCTGCCTCCCACAGCATTCCTGTGGGCCACGGGAGACACACACTTTGGCCACACCAACAGTGGCTGCTCCCTCTGCGCTCTCTCTCTCTGCCCTGACATCTCTCTCCCCAGTTACTTTTCCTCTGCTCAGATAGGTTGGGGTGGGGAAGGGGGCGACAAATGAGCAATTCTGCTGCATCGGCAGGTGAATGAACTGGAGAATGGAATGCCAGGCTCTGTGGGTGTCCTATCCCAGACCCCATCCGTTGTCTCAGGCCCAGGGAGCACTCTTCTCTAAGCTGATGACTCCTGGCTCTGACAAGTGTTCCTTAAAGCCCTCTAATCTTTCCGTAAGCTGGTGGGGGGCGAGGGGTTAGCACAGAGCTGGGTCAGGTCCAGCTGGAAGCAGTGAACGAGACGCCCCCTCTTCCAAGTCTCAGCGGAAGTCTCCTGCATCTCACTGACAGCGATTGGGCCACGTGCCCACCCCTCAACCAATCACTGGGACCGAGGGGATTAGGATGCTCTGATTGGTGTAGACCTGGGTCCCCTGTCCCGCCCCTGCAGCTGGGGCCTGGGGACGGCCTCATCCAACCACTCAGACCTCAGATGGGGGAGCGGTGGATCCCTGAACCCCTTTTCTTGGATGTGGGGAGAATGGCTGCTGGGTGCAGGAACCAGGGTGTCCAGCCAAGTACACAGACTCGGCAGTCTGCAGGTTAGAGGCTCCCACTTTGAAATCTCTTGTTATACAAGCACACACTCCTTTCCACTGAACTTCCAGAGTCACAGCTCTAAGTCCAAGAGCACCTGGCACTGCACGCTCTCTCGAGCTTTGGAATCACATATCCCGCCTGTTCCTTACTTCTTACAAGTGGTGTGGCCACTTCCTACCAAGGGTCCTGTGGCTTCCACGGAGCCAGTCAATGCTTCCCGATCGGTGAGGAGGAAGTCCTGGCTGGCGGTTGGCCTCACTGCTTCCTTTGCAAGTCACACCGTGAGATCATCCGTGGTGAGCATCCATAAAGCAGGCACTCGGCTTTTAGCAGAACTAAACTTCTGGCAGGCATAAGGATTCTGGAAGGTCTTCCCTCAGTAGTGAAGGTGATCTTGGCCCACCTTTCACAGCTCACACGTTCTGTAATAATACTCCATTTCCTGCCACCTGTTCTGACCCAAGTGGCCTTAATGTCTTTCTCCTTTCGGGGTTTGGATTTCTGTTTCCATTTATAATACGGCTATAACCCACTTTATAACTCATGCCTCTAGGTTGCTTCGTTCCAGGGACACATGTGTTTGCTTCCAAATCATCTGGCTTTGGAATTTGGTCTGGCTTCCCTGCCTCTCATTCCACCACCAAAATCCAGCTTCAACCTTGCTCTCCCAAGTCACACAATCTCTTGGAGAACTCTCTCTCTCTCTCTGCCCCCATGACTCCTTCGTCATATTGAAGGGGAGGTCCCTTCACTAAACTGAGGAGCAAGGAGAGGCCTGTACCGCTCGTAAAACTGAGAAAGCGCACCAATTATTTAATAAGGACTTGGTAATGTAGACGCTTCATTGTGTTCTCCAGTATCTAATTTTGAAAAGGATGGGAGGAAAAAAAAAAACCCAGCTTCTTTCCATAGAAATTCTTTTTGCTATAGCTTTAGCACTTTATGTGGAAATTATTGACTTTTGATCTGGCCAAACCATTCTCTTTTCTTCTCTTTGGTGCCGGACTGTGCCAGCCAGAATTTATGACCCATTTTCCTTCTGTTTAATTGTTGTTATAAATCTGCTGTGCAGAACCCAGTTGTAAATTTATCACAAATTGGGATGGATTGATATACAGCCTCTCTTTAGGATAATTTGAACACAGTTATGCCTTAGAAGGAAGGCCAAATTCTTAAAACTTCTCTTGAAGAGCTGCTTTGTAACCATTATAAATATCTAATTAAAATACGACTTACTCTTTCTTTTTCTCTGAAGGATAAGAGCTTTCCATGCTGGGTATTTCAGCTGATTAGCTCATGCTGCTAATGTGAGCAAGGTTGAGGATTTGTTCCTTGAAATAGCTAGAGGATCTCAAAGGAAAGAAGCATATTTTGTGGCCACACACACACATACACACACACACACAAAGCCATTTTGCCCCCAACCAGCTGTTTCATAAATAATATACATCCTTTGTCACAGGAGGAGGGTTAGGTGAAAATATGTGAGTAGCTTCACACAAATTCAACCTCCTATGGAGAAGAAAAAAAAATGTCTCCCAGTTTGGATCCTACCTGGGATGAAATTCAGGGTCATCTTCACACAGGGAGTAGGGCAGGGTTGACCTTAAGATTCAAGTGACAAAGTCGAAATGGGTTTACCCCCATCAGGGAGGTTTCTCTCCCCTCTGCCCAGGTCCTGCTGTCTGACATTTTAGGATGAATAAACTTAGGTGTCCTCATCACCTCCCTGCCCCCCGCCACATGGGGCTTCACGGAGCATCCAAGCCCTTCCCTACAGATCCCGCGGCAGCCCAACAAGCACAAAGCTGAGAGGTACATGGAAAGAGGCAAGGACTCAGGACCGCCTACAGCCCTGAAGCTGAAGCAAAATCCAAAGACCAGAGCAGGAGCACCAGCACAGCGAGATTAGTGGCAAGAGACCACTAAAGTTTTGTGGCAGGGGCTGAGATTCCACGTTTCCCACAAGCTCCAAGGTGACGCCGACACTGTGAGCGTCCAGGTTCCAGAGCCTACATCCCACATCTGCCTGTGCTGGAGGCAGCAAGTCCTTATTCCTCCGGAGAAAGCACAGATACTCCCCCATAATTTACCTTTTGTTAAGAAGTGAAAACAGTTTCAAAAGCCTTCCAAAAGAGAATGATGCCACTCTCGCTTTATTGAGTGAGAGAGAAAGTGATGTGGGAATCACCCAGTCAGAGCGGGGTATGTCTTGAGATGCGTGCTGCCTCTAATCCTAAAATTAGCTTGCTTCCTTCAACAGTTTTCCCCAGGGTGGGAAGCGAGGGGCAGCATCTGAGTTTATGGGAAGTCATTTTCCAGGCAGATGCAGAGAGCAACCAGAGCCTTCTCTCGGGAAACAAGGGCAGACTGGAGAGCTGTCCTCGCACCCACCAGTTCCCACCAGGCTGGCTCTTTTAGGGAGGGAGTCCCCCTAGACCAAATGGTGGGTTCCTGTATATGGCAGCTCTAGGAGTCCCCGGATGAGAGTCCATGTGGAGGTACTGTGCTCAAAGAGAACCTCCTCAATGTTCTTCCCCTGGGGCCTGGAGCAAAATCCATCCCATTTTCACTGTAAGCATAGGAGCTGCAGCGGGGGGAACCTTGGAACGTGTCCAACTTGCCCACTTCCTGTCCTTCATTCTGGAAGCGTCTGACCTACAGAACAAGCTTTTCTGACCCTTCCCTGGCATCACTATAGCTAATATTAGAGCAGAGAAGTCTCAGCAGCCTACAAAGGGGACACTGTGGGCATGCACCTAGACATCCAGCCCGGAAGTCATCATTTGTGGCCATTGCCATGAATGGACCAGCTCTGGAAAGGAAAACCGCTCAAGACAACTCAACTCAAGGGTCCCCAAAGCAGGAGGACCCATCGCCCTGGATCAGGTGGCAGGCCCAGTGTTTAACTGCCCGAAGGACATTTAGGTATACACAATGACCTCTGTGATCCAGGTCACCTGCCCATGTTTGCCCTGGGGACACCTGCAGGAAGGCAGGGACCCTGTGTGCTGCACCTGAGTGCCGCCCAGTGTCAAGACCTTCCTGGGCCCCCACCCAGGGCTTCAAACACCTCCCCACTGCCTGGAGGTGCCCCCAGCCCATGCCCACGCACCCACCAAGGAACTTCACCTGCCCTGACTTTGAGCCACTCCCCTGGGCCTCAGCAGTGACCGACGATCCCTAGGCCTCGAGCCATCCAGAACTCCACGAAGCTCCGTTGCCCCCTCCTGTCTTTTCTCCCCTTGTTGTCATGCCCCTTTTCCATCGCCTCTCCTCCTGCTCTGCAAAGTTTGCAACACTAGTTAGTCTCCTTGCCCTTGTCCTTGTTCTGGCTCCAGTCCCCAGGTCAGGGAGACACAGAGCTTCCCTGCCTCACCTCCTGACCCACTGCCCCCATGGGAGCCACTGGGCCACCCCCGAAGCCTGTAATTTCACACGGTGATAGCCCAAATGAGGGCAGTGGGGGCAAGCCAGTGTGAGGCAGGTGGGAAGAGCAGAAAGGACTTGCAAATGTTTTTCTTACGCTGCCCAGCTTAGCACTTTGGCACTTTGAATTTCTAGCTAATAATACTCCGAACCCCCGCCCCCACCCCCGAGTCCCCACAGAGCAATTCTGTCTCGGCAGAAGGAGAGGCGACCTGCAAAGGAGAGGCTCCTCGGGGAACAGGCCACACCAATCAGCATATATTTGGTGCCTTTCGTGTGGCAACTCTGAGTATTTTATATTCAGTATCTGGGCCTCTGGAGGGGCCAAGCTTTGCTAAGCAAATAAGTTGGTGGGGCCGGTGCACATCAATCCAGAAAAGCAAGAATTAAAAATAAACTTGGGAAAGAGGACTCCACAGGTGAGGCTGGGCGTTCTGTGGGGTTCTCTTGGCACGGAGTGAGATTCTCAACTGAGTGGCTCGTTTATTTAACTATTGCTCACGTTATGGGCTCTTAAAACATCAAAGGGATGGGTTGTATTCCCAACAATTAGCTTTTGGAATAAAAGCATGAACACAGGCACTTTTTTTTTTCCACTTCACTGGACTCTCTTGACCAAAGCCACTTTGACCCCCGAGGAGTGGGAACCTCAGAATGGTATCCTCGGGTGCAAACTTAAAAGACTCCGGCTCCTTTCACCATCCGCCCATCACTAGGCTTAAAACCTCACCATTTGGAGGTCCTTCCTATGTTCCAACACAGTAGCCATTATTAAAATGCCCCTTCCTCTTGGGAAGAGGAATTATAATTAAGTCCCTACGAGGCTGGGCGCCCCAGGAGAGCAAGGACTTGTCTGCTTGGCACACTGGTACATCCCAGAGCCACCAACAGTGCCTGGAACACAGCAGGCTGGCGACAGATGGGCATAGGACGAATGAATGAACCAACAAATGGCACACCATTTGCCCCTTCTTTTCTAAGTGCAGATGAACTGAAAGCAGATTTAATTTAGGGAAGTGCAGGGAGGTACACGGGAGATAACATGGCTATTTCACCCTAGAAGGGAGGACAGAGATGGGAGTCAGAGAGACAAGGCCATGGCCAAGGGAGACACAGACAGATGGAGGCAGCACACCACCATCTACGGTCCTGTCTTTGTGTTCCCGCAGGGCTCCCATGGAGCCTGGAACAGAGGGAGCCTGAGCTCTTAGCCTCCAAGGGGATCTTAAGAGCCATCTAGGACATCCTGCCATCCAGGACAGATAGCTGAGACACATTCATGCCACTCTGCTTGAATGCTCCCAGGCACAAGGAACTTACTACCTTATCCTTATATCGAGTTGAAACCTGCCTTGGTTCCTTGCCCACCCACTTGCCTAGTTGTGCTTTCTCCGTTCATGGCCTTTGTCTACTAGAGTCAGCAAATCGGCCACTTCTGCCTGGGGGCTACTTCCACACTCGCCAGTATCCAGTGACTGGGCATCCCACAGAGAGAGAGATGATGGGAAACTGGGGAGTCAGTAGAGAACAGGGACCTTTCTAAACTCTTTGCTTGTGGCCCGGACATTCAATTTACTCTGTTTTCTGGTAAAGTCTGTGTTGCCTCGGGACTGTAAGCAGCATTATGTTTTATTTTGGGCGTTTTGCGTGTGTTGCATTTGGTTTCTGGTTTTGGGGTTGGTTTTGGTTTTTTTTTTTTTAGCATTTTTGTTTTACAGTTGAATATGGGATGAGTGAAGATAGCAACCACACGAGCCCGTCAGCCCAAGCATATGAATATTCCAGATCAGAAGGGATGCTTGACTCCCCTATGAATTGTGATGGGTAGGGTTTATAAAGTTAAGCACTTAGAATTCTGTTTTTAAAATCTAAATATTTAGATTGGGTCTCTAGGACGCAAAAGGCAATGTCTGTTTCTCACTCGCTTAGTTTGATTTTTTTTTTCTTTTTCATGGCACAAGTTGTTTTTCAAAGTCTCATTGCTTGAACGTTCCCTGTAGGAGGAATGTAATTAAAGTGCACTGGCCTCCGCCTGCTGGGACCAAACCGGGGCCAGAGCTGTAGGAAGCACAAAACAGACACCCCGCGAAAAGAATCCTTATTATAAAGATGAGAAGGGAACCAACTTCCCTCTGGTTATGAACAAGCAGCTTTAGAAAGCCACCCAGATTCTTTCTGCAATGGGCTTAGTCTCGAAGACATTTTAATTAGTAATTTCAGACTGGAAGGCAGAGGATAAACTCCTCACCTCCTTAGCTATAGGCAAGAACTTCAACTCATTGAGAAGCTGGTCCAAGCGGCTGGGGAGAAGGGAGTTCCGGAGGGAGGATGTTTTGTGGAAAAGCACAAACTTTTTCATGAAAATGGCATAACTAGTATCCTGGCCTCCTCAATCACTATTTTGGGGGTCCTGCTCCTCGAAGGCAGTTCTCACCCCTCACGGGCGACAGGTGCTTCCTCTTGCTGGTTCACCTGCTTGGTTGCAGAGTCCAGAAGCTCCCACGGTGGGGGATTGGGGGGCTTCCCATCACATTCACACTTTCCTCTGACCAAGGAGCACTGCCACCCAAAAGAGGAGACCCCAAGACTTGGGCACCAGCAGCACACACGGAGGCACCGAGCTGCCACTCCCTGTCAGTGTGACATGGGGGACTGGCACAGTAATGTCTGTTCCTCAGTCTTCCCATCTGTAAAGTGGAGATAACAACAGTACATAGCTTGTAAGGCTGTCCCGAGGATTAAGTGAATGAACCCAGGTACGATTCTGGGCACAGGGCCTTTGTATATGATAGTAGATGTACTATAGTAGTAGTAGAATTTGTCTACTATCATCTCCCTTTCTGTGCCTCAGTTTCCTTATCTGTGAAAGGAAGGGACCGAACCAGACTTCCTTGCTGGCAGGAGTGATACTGATGATGACTGAATGTTTATATGTCGTACAGAAGTTGACTAGCACTGCTTTATGGAGCAGAACTGTCACCATCCCCACTTAATGGGTGGGGAAACGGGCTGGGTCAGGGAGGGCTCTCCAGGGGAGTGGAACCGATTGGGGAAGAGGAGAGACAGAGAACAGAGAGAGAGGTCTTAAGGAAAGGACTCATTTGACTGTGGGAGGTGGCAAGTCCAAAATGTACAGGGCAGGCCAGCAGTCTGGAAACTCAGTCTGGATTCAGTACTGCAATCTCGAGACAGAATTGATGCTTCTCCAGGAGACCTCAGTTTTTGCTCTCAAGGCCTTTAACTGATCTTGGCTGAGGCTCATCCACATCATCAAAGGTGATCTTGACTCAGGGCAACTGATTAATTGTACATGTCAGCCCCGTCTACAAAAAACCTTCAGAGCCACACCGAGATTCGTGACTGGCTAAATGTGGGTACTGTGGCCCAACCAACTTGGCATGAAAGACTCACCATCACAGAAGCATCAAGAAGGTGACTTTGCGAAGGTTACACACGAGGAAGGGGCCTGGTTTGGATTGGAACTCGCATCTCCCGACACCGTAGTCTCCGTGCTCAGCATTGTCTCTCGTGTTCAGTGACAATGAAGCAGTTGCTCAACCCTGGGGTGTCCTGCCTGAGGGCATGTGTCCCCTATGGCTCCGGCACTTCTAGAAAGGGGGACTTCTGGGCCACCTCTTGGGGTGGAGGCTTGTCGCTGGGTCTATACCACACTTCCATGGTGCGGCGATGTCAATTGTCCAAGCAGATGGGGGCAACACACCGTCATCAGGGATGGTGGTCTGCACCGTCTTTGCCTGTCATCCCGGCTCTCTGCCCTAAGGATAAGCTTTCCTAGAAGGTCTTGGGTTTGCGGTGGCTCTCCCCATCCTTCTGGGACTTTTTCAAGGCCCATTCTCTGAGTCTATAAACGCTCTTTCTCCATGGCCCACACAGTGCAAGACAAAGAGTTTGCGGGCAATTTCTTCGCTGACCTGCCTCCCTGGACACCCGCCCCCGCAGCAGTAATATTCCAGAAATAAATATCATATCCTAGGGCTTCTTTCTCCCTCCACAAACACCATTCTTGGAGCTTTTCTCCCATTATTGATGAAGCTGATCCTGTCTCCTTTATTATAGAAAGTTCTCCAGCCATCCCTGGCTCTCTCTTCGGGTTCTGTGGCCCTGGAATTTTCCATTAGTTGCATTTCCTTGAGGTTCACGTTCATTGTGTTCTTTGGTGAAAAGCATGAAATGTGCATCTGAGACATTTAGACATGAGACAGCCTAATTACCGACCTGGCCCTCTTCTGCTCTTGACTGTGCCACAGTAGCGAGCTATGTCCTCCCTCTCCCTGGGTCTCCTAGGACACCAGACTTGATGCTCTCCTCGCTGGGGCCAGCTGGTAACAGCTGCCGAGTGCCATTTTCCTCATCCTGAGGCTGAAGGTGCTGCCAGCCCTCTGTCTCAGAAGGATGCTCTTTCTGCCCGACTCCTCCCTGATCGGCAGCTGCTCCCCGCCGAGGCCTACAAAGTGCTCACCAAATGTCCCGAGTCTCTGCATGAAGTAGACTGAGGCCTGGGTTATAGAGCAGATCCTAGGCCTTCTCTAGGAGGAATCTGACTTCAGGCAACTAGAGACCTCTTAGCAGTTCTTTCTCCTATGTTCCACGCGGCCACCGGACTAGAGGGCTACATGCAAATCAAAGCCTAAGAGCAGCCAGGGAAATTCCCTGTCCTTGAGAACTTACTAGAAACCACAGATGTCTGGGCCCCATCCCCAGCGATTCTGCCACAGTTGGCATGCAGCAAGGCCAGGCCTTGTGCTTCTTTAAAAGAATGGGGGGCACCTGGGGGGCTCAGTGGGTTAAGCATCTGCCTTCAGCTCAGGTCATGATCTCCAGGTCCTGGGATCGAGTCCCATGTCAGGCTCCCTGCTCAGCGGGGAGCCTGCTTCTCCCTCTCCCTCCGACCCTTCCCATCACTGATCTGGAACCTTAGCAGACCTGCCTCTTTGGAGGCAGCTCTTAGAATTAAGATCCTTTCACCGGGAGGATCCCAAGCCTAGAGGTCCTCTGGTATGTGTCCCACCTTCAAGGGCTGGGAGGGACTATTTTCCTGCCTTCCGGACAAGACAAGTGAGGCCTAACGAAGTTCCTAGGCCACAGGTTATCTCAGAATACAGGGAATGTGCTTCTGGCTGCCCAGAGCCTGCCTCTCTCCTTCTCTTTCTCTTATCCTCTTACCTTTCTCTTAAAAGCTCATTTAATGATTCCCCAGTCTGGGTGCCAATCAGTGATTTGTAGGCCAGAAAGCTGCTAATGATGTGGTCACCACCATCATCATCGTAACAGTAAACATTTACGGAGCGCCATAATTATTCATAATCATTTTATGTGTTAAATAAGTCTGACCTAACTCTGTAAAGAAATGGGCCCTAAGAACCAAGATTATTACGTAAATTAGACATCACCTAGAAAGAGCAAAGGCAAGTGTCTTGGGCTCCATGACACGAGTCCCATCTGGTAGTTTTGTTTCTGGGCCTGAGCCCCTGTGAGTCACTCACACTATTTCAGGGGCTTCTGTCTTCCTTAACTCAGTCTCGAACCTTCAGCCAGGTGTAACTCTCTGCTATGTATGTGAGCTACATTATAGGTCTGCTTCAGGAACACCCCGTTTCCGATTTGTTTTTACCAAGGAGTGATCCATTGGGATCAACTATTCAATATCAAATAATATTGATAATAATCATGATGGATAAGAAGAAGACAAATTACTATTTGTTGAGCACATGTTCTGGCCTGGTTCTGGGCCAAGTCAGTCTAACAACCAATTCAATATGTCTACATGGAGAAAATATTTCCTTCAAGATTAGGAAATTGAAACTGGGAGATTAAGTGAATGGCTCAAGGTAGAAACAGAGCCTAGATGTGAACTCAGACCCTCTAGCTCTCTGTTCCTTGGTGCTGTCTTGGGAACGACCAGTAGGTCTGTAGTAGATTCTTCTATGAGAGCAGATGCTTGTCCAAAGTGGGCAAGCACACATTCGGACACATTTATGACCATCACGTTCGCCCTGTGATAGCCATCTCTCTCTCAGGATGTCGGGAAGTTCCCAAAGTCATTTCTCCTCCTCTCTTGGGGGGACGGGGGAGCCTCTCCTTGTCTTCTGCCACCAAGGACCTAAGGTCATTATCAGATTAAATGGCATTTTCTACTTAGATCTTTGGCTTTGAGGAACTAATAAATCGTAATAAATCAAGATGTGTCAGACTTCCCCATAAAAATTAATTAATTTACTTCAACAACCAATAAACAGCTCAAACAACATAAAAATCTATAGCAAAAGAAGGGAAAAAAAACCCTAAGCCAAGAAGTACATGGTTTCTTTCTATTTAACATCTGATAAATTTACATTTTCCTCCTCTGCCCTTGGGCATCTTAAACTAAAATTCTATCTATATTTCCACGTAAAACAATTTTTTTCTATGGAAAATCCACCATATCAGAATCCCTCCATTCATTCTGTTTCTTGGGTTTCAGACAGACAGTTTCTCCCCTCGGGAATAATTCATATGTCAAACTTGTCATTTATCCTCGTATCTGGTAGCATTTTTCTCTCTGTCCCTCAAAATGTAGCTTAAAGCCCACTTAATAAGGTCTGTGGGTACCCTGACAGACACCTTTCTCGGGCTCCATGAGATTCTGGTGAGACAGGCCGTAATCCAGCGAAACAAATCCTGTCCCATTGCTGGCATCTAACAGTGTCCGATCACATGTCCAGACCTGCTCTTCTTTTCTAGGATGGGAAGAAAGGATGAAAACACCACCCATGCCTCCAAATCCTATTTCCGCTATCAAACTTGACAGGCTTTGGAGCTGCAATGCTCTTTCCTTCTGATTAGTGCAGTCACTTCCGTGTGAGTTAGGTGAAGTGGTCCATCGGCTTAGCCCCTCCCTGCTGGGGCCCCATCTTGGGAGAGTAACTTCCAGAAAGGAGCACCTCCTCCTAGTTGTCCGTGGCTGGCCACTAGAGACCTACCTCCGCCTTCTCAGCTGGGAGAGCCAGTGACCAAGAAAGCAACAGATTCCCCCGCCCCCACCTAGGGATCTGTCTTTCTCAGATGTTTTCAGAAAATCAGGAGTCAGCAACCTTAGAAAGAATTCCATATCCTGTCCCCTCCCCCGACTCCTTCTCCACCTCCCCCTCTCTGTCTCCTTCTCCTTGTGCTTCTCTTAGGCAGATAACACACTTCTCCCTGCTGACCCTAGACAAGCTGGGGTGTCGGCACCCCGAGAGCAGTGACTTCCATCACACCCGAGCACACCGGAGGTGCTCCGTGCTGGATGAAGGAAGGAATGAAGGCTAAAGTCACAAGGAACTTAGAGATCATGCAATCTAATCCCTCTGTTTGACAGATGAAGAAACTGAGGCAAAGGGCTTTAGGAGACCGCCAGAGAGCAGGCTGTCTGGGTGTGACGCCAGCCCTAGGCCTACCGGCTTCTCTCCCATGACCAAGCGCAGCCTGGGTGCCTTGGCCCCTACGTTCCAACTTCGGAGCAGCAAAAGTCACCCTGGTGGTGGGAGAGCAAGCAAGGTGCAGCGAACCCCACGCCCCTGCCCCCGGCAGGACAGTGTCTGTATTTTCTCTTCCGGATGAACAAACTGTACAGACCTCACCCGCCTTCCTCCCAGTCATTCCTGCTGCAAGCAGCCTGTCTTCCAAGCCCGGCCTGGCGTCCCTCAAAGATTCCTCAGGGCCGCCTTCTCCCTGTCCTTCTCTAAGCTTTGGCTCTGAGTTGTAATGTGCCCTTAGCGAGACTTGACGTCAAGTCCTCCCACCTTTCCAGAACAGACCCCCACATTTCTTCCACAGACAATATTCCACAATTTTAAAAATTTTTATAAAAAGAAAAAAATAATAATAATAATAATAATTAATAGTAATAATAATAATGCTGGTGGTATACCAGAAGTCTCCAAGAGGGTGCTGATCATCAGAGAAAAAAAATAAGCAAATCAGCCCAGAGATAAGGCACATCTATATACTCTTGACGTTGAATTAGTCAAGTGGTGGACATTTCTCTACGATGCTATGGAAAGGAAATTGCAAAAATTGCTTTCTTCCCTTTGTGTATAATCACCCAGAAATGTGAAGGCAAACAGAGATTAAAAACCAAATCATCTCCCTTCTCACTTGTGCAGTGAGGCTAACCTTCATACCACACAGTGTTTACTGGTGGGAAACAGCCACCTCCTAGATGAAGGGGGTGGATTTCTTTCCTGCTATTTTGCCACTGACCTGCATTTCTTCTGAAAGGCATGAAAATGGAGGGAAAGTAGCCCCTGGCAACTCCCTGAGATTTTCTCGAGGATCTAGACAGACCATGAGTAATTCAGGGAGTCCTTCACAAAGACGCCGGCCCTGTGTGTCTATGGCTACGGCATTCAGGCGAACCAAAGGTAATCAGCGCCACTAAAATGCAACACAAAACTCTTATCAGAAGATGCCATTTTTTTCTAAATGTCATATATACAATTTTTATTGGAGCGTGATGACAGATAGTGAATAACTTAACATAAATTTGCATAATACAATACAGCTGTTAATTTATGATCATATTAAAGCACAAAGTTTTGTAGTTTGGGCACTTAAAGTTGTAATCTTTGGAAACTTTCCCTCCCGTTTGTTCTTTATTTATTACTTATTTAGCTTTGCCAGATAAAATTCAGGTGGCTGGTTAAATTTAAATTTCTGATCAACCCTGAATCATTTCATAGTGTAAGTATGTCTCGTGCAATATTTGGTACATACTTAGACTAAAACATGATTCATTGTATAGTAGAAATTCACAGTTAATTGAAGGCTTCTATTTTTATTTGATTAATCTGGCAACTCTATTCTTACTTCATAAACACCTTATCCCCTACCGGCTCTGTGCTCACAGAGGGGAGAGGGAATGTTGTGTAGAGAAGGGTGCTGGCCTCTGGGCCCTTGGTATCTTTATGCAAAGTCAAAGGGATCAGATTATAGAGGTACCAGTGCAAAGAGGGAAACTGAGGTAGACAGCATACCTGAGTTTTCCTGGCACCACTGGGAGTGTTACAGAGCTGGTTTTCAAGTTTTTGACCACAATGCATCATAAGAAATATATTTTATAAATCAACCCAGTCCAGACACACCTATGTAACTGAAACAAATGTTTTATGAAATAATACGTCTTCTCTGTGCGATATACTCCATGTTCTATTCCATTCTATTTCCCTTTTTAAAATGCTGGTCTTAATCCCCTAAATTGAATTCACAGCTCCCTAAGGCATCATAGCCCTTATTTTGAAAGATACTAGGTTAGAAGGTTATAGCTCAGGAAAGTGAATGAAGAGATTTCTTTTTTTTAAGATTTTTATTTATTTATTATTTGACTGAGAAAGATACAGCGAGAGAGGGAACACAAGCGGGGGGAGTGGGAGAGGGAGAAGCAGGCTTCCCACCAAGCAGGGAGCCGCACGCAGGACTCCATCCCAGGACCCTGGGATCATGACCTGAACCCAAGGCAGACACTTAACGACTGAGCCACCCTGGTGCCCCAAGAGATTTTTTTAAAAACCCACTACACAAATGAGGAAATGTATCCAATCAGTTAAGAGACTCTCCAAGTCCATTTCACTAATTTGTGGCTAAACTAGGAATAAAACGAGTCCCCCAGCTCTCAAGCCTGTTTCTGGTTTCATTCTACTGCACTTTCTGGTGTCTACTTTCTTTTTTTTTTTTTTTTTTAAGATTTTATTTATTTGACAGGCAGAAATCACAAGTAGGCAGAGAGAGAGGAGGAAGCAGGCTCCTCGCTGAGCAGAGAGCCCGACGCGGGGCTCGATCCCAGGACCCTGGGATCATGACCTGAGCCGAAGGCAGAGGCTTTAACCCACTGAGCCACCGAGGCACCCCTGGTGTCTACTTTCTTGATCTCCAAGTTACAACGCACATTCTAGGAGCCATGGTGTTTTTGTTTTATTTCACCTAAACGATACTTCTAAACCATTTTGTTATCGCTTTGTATTCTTCTAAAATGCCCAAGATTTATATCATTGCTCATCTAATCTGATTATATTATTGCTTTGACATGGCAACATTTAAGCGAATTCATCTTGGCACTTACCCTTTGATCTTCGGCATCTTCCTTTCCCTCTGCCCCCAACCTTGGTTTGAGATGTCGGTGCCTCGGAAGGTCTTTACAGCGCATGCTCCACATGCTCCCCGTGGGACAGGCACTGCCAGAGGTGTTAGGAAAACACAAGAATAATAACTGTTATTTGCTACTATTTGTTCTCTCTGATCTATGAAGTTGACAGGGTATCATCTCTTGTAAATATTCCCTTATTGGAGTTGAGACAACATCAGTTCAGAGAGGCTAAGTGTCTTTCTCAGAGTCACACAGCAAATGCAGACTTGAAGAGCCCAAGTGTTTTTGCTCTAGCTCCCATGCTCTGCCATCGGGACAGGGAGGTCTGCTGAGCTGAGGGGGCCTGCAGACAACACAGGGGTCAGCACAGGAAGCCACCGCAGCCCAGCTCCCCAGGAGCGCACAAAGCCAGATGCTAACAACAGATCTCCCAGACAGCATTTTGCAGCTCCCATGGCCCTTTCCCCAAGTTATCTTCTTCTACCCTGAATGGAGCTGGGCTGATGGTGAAGGCTCCGGTTGGATTGCCTGCCTCAAAGCCAGGCTGAACCCCTGAACCAGCTGCATGACCCTAAACTTCAGTTTCCCCAACTGCTAAAACAGGCTAATAAGCATATCTGCTCCCTTCTGCTGGGGCCGATTAAATGCAGTGACAAACAGGAAGCACCAACAAGGGCCCAGCACCTGTGCTCTCCACAAGACAGTTTTTATTCTGCCGTGGTTTCGATTCTTCCATTATCCCATTGTACAGCTATCATCCCAGAAACCTTAGGGAGACACGTGTCCCTTCACAGGCCTCTGGTTCTCGGTATCCGTGCCCCTCAGCCAGCAGTCCCTCCCCCGCCACTCCAGGGTCTCCTTTCAGCCTGGAACTTTCCCTACCCTCCTGCCCTTCCCACAAAACTCGCTCTTTTCCCATCCCATCTCCCCAGGACACTCTTTCCCACTAGCAACCAACAAAATAATGGTCGAATTACCAAGACCTGAGGACTTGGAAGGATTTCGGTGATCGCTGGTTGATCCCGAAGGCCCTTTCCAGCTCGAGACCCATCATCCGGCAATCTCTCCGGGGATGAGGGGCTCAGCTCTGCCATGTTTCATACGCTGGACCAGACCATGAATCCACAAATCCATTTCCCTATAGCTTCCCCATCACTTCAAACTCGGCACCGCAGAGAACGACCCTTCAAAGTTGGAGACTACTGGCTTCTGCAGATTTTCTCCATGTGGCAGAGGTTCGAGTCCCCCAGCCCTCCGAGTCCTCCTCCGGTCTGTGTCCTTCCAGGGGGTGACGCAGCCAGAGTGGCGGCTGGGCTGGTGTGTGGGTGGACGAGAACGCTGTGGTGGCTTCTGTGATAGTGGTTTCCAGTGACCAGGTGGCCCCGTTAATCACCCGTTCTCTGGTAATCGTCCCTGAATGTGTCGAAATAGAGCTCAGTTACGGTAACCCTGGAGAATAAGTCCTACAAGTTTCAAATACACCAGATAGAAAAGGTACTTCTTGTTTCTGTGCTCCAACAAAATGAACTCCTTCGAGCATTCCGAAGCATGGTGAACAACGTCATATTTACCCTCTTTAAATCTTTCCTTCCGAACACTTGGCTCTGCGGTGGCTTTGTGTGTCTGGGATTAGTCAGTCTTCCCGTTGGACTGGAAGCTCCACAGAGAGGGACTCACCAGAGCAGCCCCAGTGCCCAGGGCCCTCCCAGGGGCCCTAAGGAATGAGCAGACGGACCCCTGTTGTAGGCTCTGACCCCACCTCATGTCCTCCAACCCCATCTCCTTTCCTGTCATGTGCCAGACAGTCGGGTGCCCAGGAACTGTGGTCCTGGGTTGGGGCAGCACCCACGAGCCTGTTCCCAATATGGTGTCACGGTGGGGACCCATCCTCAGGTGTGATGTGAGACGCCAAGTGGGCATTCCAGGAGCATCTTCAGGGAGAAACCAAGTCAGAGAGTGGGTCGGGCCTACCAGAGGTGCAGTCAGTCTACACAGGCTGGCCAGGGGGGCGGGAGCCCGGGCTGGCGACGGCGGGATGGTTGCGGGGGTGGCGGTGGGGGGATAAGCAGCTACGGTCATGACAGCAGCGCACACTCACCAAAGACTTACTGCCCGCCCAGGCGTGCGCAAGTGCTGGCCATGCACAGGCTTTTTGCCGACTACAGCTTTTTGGAGCAGTCTTAGAATCATCTCCATTCTACTAGGTGAGGAACTGAGGCTGACCGTGAAGCCGACCACAGTCCACAGCTGGTGAGCGGGCTTCAAACCACTGTGCGACTCTGGCTCCCAAGGCGGAAGTGTGACGTGGAAACGGGGCAGACCCTGAACGAATTCCCCAGGTCCTCTACACAGAGCTAAACTTTATCGAGCCTTCTGGAGGCCCGGGGCACGACACGGAGCCCCTGAGCATGGCAGGGCTTCTCGAAGGGATAGCACAGGGTCCCCAGTGACACCAGGGTGCAGCTCAGCTCGAGAACCAGCATGAATCCAAACACTAGCGGCAGCTGCTCTACCGCGCCCTTTCCTCCCAGAACTGGAGTCTCACTGCCACCCCCACCCCCGCCAGGGGACTGGAGTTTCATATCCGCACACCCTGCGCAAGAGGCCAGAACGGGTCGGGGCAGAGGGAACGTGCTCCGGCCAGAGACCGGCCGACAGTCCCACACGCGGGGACACAGACCGCACATGGCTCTTTGACCGTGTTGTGCTGTTTCCAGCTCGCCTAGCCAGTATTCTTCCAGGAATGTTCAGGACCGAAGCCCCTTCCTTGGCTGCATCCATGGTAAGCCTCACCCTGTGCTTCCCAGGATCATTTCCCATAAATCCATTTTCAGGGCCTCTGAGCCCCGAACAGTCAGCTGTGTAAACGATTATAAGTGACCCTCCCACTAAGAGCATCGTCAGAAAGAAAGGTAACTGGCAGGTACCTGCAGAGCTTTCTGAAGTGAATTCCAGATGTTTCTGCTCTAACCCCCTACGATTGTTGCCCTCAGTTACCTTAAACACACACACACACACACACACACACGGAAGCTAAGTAATCTAGGGTCCTAAAGACCGGATTAGGCTGCCCAGGCCAGCCTGGCCTTGGCCTAGAAGACGGCATGGGTCACAGGACCCCCGGAGCACAGGGGACAGTGACACCTTTGTAACAATGGTGTTTTCTCACCAGGCAGGTTTGACCAGTTTTACAAAATTTAGTTCCCAAACTAGAAACTCAGCCCTACCTACCATTAGTCTCAGTTTGTGGAAAAGACTCTCTTTCCTTAGATCACTGGGGAAAGATCACAGCATAGCATAGGCTGAGCCAAAGCGAGCAGACATCAGAAGGATTTCTATGGAAGGTGATGGCTTGTTGTGGGGTTAACGAACCTTGAGAAGATCCCACAGAGGCCCTCCTCCTGCTGTCATTTAAGTCCATTTCCTCCTGCCCTTCCCTTGGAAAAAAAAAAATGGAGAACAGGTGGGCACTGTGCTATTTTCAGTAAACTTTGCAAATACACTTACTGGTCTGGCCAGGACCCTCAGGGGCGGCCCCCAGGAGCCCAGGGACAGCCTCAGAGCAATTGCTCTTCGTAAAGAAGCCAGAGCCAGCTGGGGCCAGAGAGGGAAGAGCAGTAAGCCGCCTGGGACACGGAGCCCTGAGCAGCCCACAGGTCTCCTGCAAAGACTATAGGGTACAGCCGTGGTCTCCTCATGGGCCCGATGCCCGAGAACACCCCAAAAGCTCAGAGGGGCTAAAGGTCCAAGGCTCAGGAATATGACAAGGCAGAAACTCTGTATCTAGCACCCCAAGAGCAAAGGCTGTAGAATTCTCTGAGGCTCCGTCTCCCTTCCCAAGGAGCTCCCCACACACACCCTTGTCCGTCTGGGATGAGACGGGCCCTCGCCAGCCCGAGCACTTGGCCAGGCACCCAGGAGGACCCGCGAGGTCCCTGCAGGGCTCGCCTCCCAGTTTCGCAGGGAGGGGCCCCTGCTGCACACACCCCATCTCCCTGGCTGGGGTTCACGAACACTTGGGACTCTCAGAGTCCTGTCCACCCACCCTGAGTCCTCCCTCTTCCAGAGTGCTCCAGGCCCAAGCCAGCCCATTTATGTGCTCCTGCTTCAGTTTCTGTGCCCCCTTAGGAAGCACCTGCCTCCAACTGTCCCTCAGTTGCTGCTCAGCTGTGGGCACGGAGCAGTCACAGTGCACAGCGAACCCCTATAGTCCTGCATGGCTGAGGATGAGAGAAAAGGCTTCCTTCCTCCCTTTCCTTGGCTGGGCCATATCAGCCTTTAGAATCGGGCAGACTTGGCTTTTCCTCACGCGCCACTGTTTCTGCCAGCTCCATCCTCTCTCTGCCTCCCGACCTTGCCCACAAACCCCTCTGAGCCTCGGTTTTGTCATCTGTAAAATGGTAACTCAAGTGAAATGATACATGTGACACTTGCCCTGTGCCTGACCCCCAGGATAGGTCAATAAATTCCCAACATAGCTGAGAACTTTCCCTTCTTACAAAGACATCGTTGGTTCCACTCTCAGACCGGCCCTGCCCCTGCCCCAGGCCAGGCTTCCTTTCTCTTGTCCCCACCCCATCCCCCCATGACCTGGCTCTGGCCCCTTCTCCTCAATCGGGGCCTTGGCCCTGAGGGGAGACAGGGAGATTGGTAGCTGGGGGCCCCAGGGGTGTGCTCGGGCCCAGCACTCCTGTCCTCTTTCTTTTTTTTTTTTTTTTTAAAGATTTTATTTATTTATTTGTCAGAGCGAGCGAGCACAGGCAGACAGAGTGGCAGGCAGAGGCAGAGGGAGAAGCAGACTCCCTGCTGAGCAAGGAGCCTGATGTGGGACTTGATCCCAGGACACTGGGATCATGACCTGAGCCGAAGGCAGCCGCTTAACCAACTGAGCCACCCAGGCGTCCCTCCTGTCCTCTTTCTGAACCGTCCGGGTGGGTCCAGCATTCGTGGGCAGGACACGGCAGCGCCGGCACCATAGCCGCCGGCAGCCTGTGCTCCCAGTGAAGGCAGCAGCTCCAGAGCCTGGTGCTCAAGGTGGCGACTAGTTGCCCAGATCTGTCTCTTGTGTGGCAGGATGCAACCCTCAGGTCCTTTAGGGCGTCTGGCCTCCTTGTGTCTGTGGGGAGGTCATCCCACCACCTCTGCTCCTGACCCCTGGGGGCCTCCTGCCCAGCCAGGGCCTTGCCCCGGAGCTCCTGGGGCCATCTGCTGTCACCCCCTGATGAGCAAGAAACACAACCTGCAAACGTGCCCGGCGCCGCTCAGCCGTGCCCACCTCCTTAGGGCTGCATCTCTGTCCCCACGGGACCCCCGCTTCCCTCCCTGCCCACACCTCCTCCCCTGCCTGGTCCATGGCAGGACTTGTGGTCAAGTCTACATGGACTTGACCCCTGGCTGCTTGGACCTATGATCCTGCAAAAATCCCTCAGCCTGCTGGGCTCAGGGCCTCCTGCCATGACACGGTCACCTCCCGCCCCTCTGAGGGTGCCAGTCTGCCCACCCCCCGCCTTCAGGTCATGCCCCCATGAGAAGCCTTGCCGGGTCCAGGGGAACTGCGTCCCACCCCCGGCACCTGCGGGGAGCCGCAGACACACGAGACAAAAGAAACGAACGATACCTTAGGATCCACGGCCACAACGAACGGCCGTAATTAACACGTACCACCGCCATGCTCCACTGGCCGGGACGAGGCGGGTGCGCGGCAGACGCCGTAAGCCGCAGAGAGCACGCGCTCCTATAAAACGGCAATAAAGGGCGTGCCTGCGAAGGAGCTCGCTCAGTGCTGCTCCAAAACCTGGTTTAAGGCTTTTATTGTTTCTGTGTGAAAGAACACAAATGCTTTTTGAAAATTGCTTCGGCATAAGCCTCCCCTTCTCCAGGAAGCGTTTCTGATCCCGTCTCCAGGCCCCCAGCCCGGGCAGGTTGGACGGCACCCACAGTGCCCCCTCCACGTCCCCACTCTGGGATCCCTGCCCTCCGAGGCTCAGTAAGGTCAGCAGGGCTCCTTCCCCTGGGGCCCTCACTGACCCGGTGCCACCAGATCCCCCCACTGATGCCGGCCCATGGCAGGCACAGGGGACATGTTCCCAGACATCCCGGGAGCCCCAGATGTTGCTGAGGGAACCCCTGTAGGACAGGTGAAGTTCTTCTTAGGAAAGATATTAGAAAGATCTTTAAAATAAATACATAAAATAAAAGCATAAAGATAGGAGCACACCAACAGAATCGTTTTTCATAGAGAGGAGGGGAGGGAGTGGTGATGTCCCCTCGTGTGGCCACAGTCATAGTCACCCTTTTAGGGTTTTGTCCTACATTAGCGGAATAGTCCAGTATCAGATAAAACAAAACAAAACAGTTAACAAAAGTTATGCGCAGAGCGGGGACTGGGCTGAAGCCCCCAGGGGCTCGTGCTAGGCAACTCTGGCCACAGGAGCAGTGGGCGAAGCCCCTAACTAAAGCCTTTGTTGAATGCCCGGTGGGGGGGCACAGGTCCAGCTTGCCCAGCAGCTGGGGGGATGGGAAGGGAACCTTGGCTGGGAGCACTCAGCCTCCTCCTATTCTATGAGAGATGGGGGGTGGGGGGTCTCATTAGCAGGGTAGTCTCCCTGTGGCCCTCTCTCCCCACCTGCAGGCCTAGAAAGCACACGTGGGCAGGACAAGGATGCACAGAGTGACCATCCTCTCCCCTCATGTCCACTCCGGGGAGGTGAGCCCTCCACATCTTGTAATGTGGGATGAAGGGAGCACCTACCGGGCCATTCCCCTTCCCAAGGGCCTGATAGGGACCACGTGCAGGCCGGCTGGCCCAGCACCCTTTCCCCTGAGGCCCGGCCCCCACCCAGCAGACCAGAGGTAGAGGCTTGGAAACAGAAATCGCTATCAAGACTCCAAGGCATATGCTGTCTGTGGTTTAGTGAGTCTCCTTCCACTCTCAAATTTAATTGCAAAAAAAGGGGAAGGGTTTTCCCCAAGAACCTCATTTTTAAACATCCAAAGTGGGTCGTCCAGCTCCAGGGGCCCACAACGCTATGGGTGGGAAGCTCACATCAGCCGTTATTCTGGGGCCCGTGTTTACTTAGCTTTGCCACCACAGAGGCCACTCTTGGGAAGGAATCCTCTTTACCAAAAGCTGCCACCTGCAGAGAAAGGGCAAGGGCTAAAACTGCACGAGGGTGGGGGTGTCGAGGCAGCCACCATCGAGGGTAAGGGGCTGCCCGGGAGACAGGCCCTGACTGAAGGCCAGCCCTCCCCATGTCTGGTCCCTTGGCCCTGGGCACCTCCATCTCCTCCGGGGCAAAGTGGCATCTTACAAGGGGATAGGAGGTGTTCTGTGAGGCTCTTGGCACAGGGAAGAGTTGAGGCAGGTCGCCAAGAGCCTCTGCCCCATCTTCCAGGGTTTACCTTCTAGCACCTTCCTCCCTCCTCTGGTTACAGGAGTCGGGAAGCCTCTGGCTGGCATCTCCCCCAAGGTGGCCCCACTGAATTCTTAATTCTCACCGGCACAGCTATTTCCATCCCTGCTGGGACGACCCCACACCCAAAGCTACCATGGATTCACAAGGTCCCTGACCAGCATTTTTAGACACAAGCAAATCTGATTCGAACACCCCGCACCTCGCGGCCGAATGCAAGAGAATTACAAACAGCCTCCTCAGAAAACCCTGACTGGCCTTTGATGAGGAATCCTCACTACCACCTTCCAGCTGTGATTTGTCCCCATTTCACAGACGAGCAGACTGAATCTTGGTGAGCCTTGAGAACTTGGCCACTGTCTTCCAGTCAGATCTGCTGAATTCCATATCTCCGTTCTCCACTTTGCCATTCCGTCAACCGCGAAATTCAAAATCTCAAGAGTTGATTATAAAAAAGACATTATGTGACTCCCTGTGGTTTTTCTTTTCCAATTTTAACTTCAAAAACTTATTCATCATGAGGGCTGGATAAATTTTAAAGTGTAGTTGGGTCAGGGGGATTATTTTTTGAAAGAGCAGTGAATGAGCATTTCTGTACGGGCAGGGACATGTCACCTGACCTCTCCGAGCTGTGTGTCCTCGTCCGTACGGGGGGTGGGGGGTGGGGACTGAACTCATGGACCTTCTAAAGCTCCGAGTCTCTTTATGCTCCTGGACTAACCTCCCACTCACGTGCCTGCGGCCAGGGTTGGTCACTCTTGTTCCCCGAAGCCACCAGCAGATGCACTGCCCTTCCCCACTAATATCTGGTATCAGACTCCACTCGGGCCTCTGGACAGCATCTGTGGGCAAAGGAGACTTTTTTTCTTTTTTTTTTTTTTTAGCTTGGGCCTAGCCCTCCCCACTTATATCCTGAGATGGGAAAAAATGGACTGAGCAGGCAAGAGGGAATTTAAAATGAGCTGGGGGGAAAAAAAAAAAATCCTGCCACAATAAATTGCATCACAGTGGAGATCTCTATCTAACCAGAAAATTCTCAGCGCAGACAATGGCTCATTTATTTCCAACAATATTCAATACAACAGAATTCCAGGCCGACAAAAGGATTTCTACAGGTTCTTGGAGTTGGTTGCAAAGGGATTTAACCTACATAGAAAAGAGAGCTGTTCAATTATAGATTCCCAGGCGTGAGGGAGACCTTTGTAAATAAATTGTAAGGGGGTAAATGTGGCGGGTTTCCCTGGGGGAGCATCTCACCTACCGACAGCGCGAGGCCGAAGCACCGGCCCTGCCTGGAGGACGTTTGGGTAAATATTTGGGCAGAGATGGCTGCTGCTGGGACGGTGAGCAGAGCCGGCGAGCGGAGGAAATGGCCCTCTCTCCCAGGCCCGCAGATGATACATTTCTATAAACATCCAGGCAGGCAGCCTCTAAAGACGCCCGAGCTTTCCAAACGCATTTCCAATTCCATGGTCAGCGAGACGGCGTGGGGAGCAGGGGTGGCAAAGAGGACGCAGGCAACAGGAGGGTGGGGAGAGGTCTGGAAGCCAGCCTTCTAAATTTAACATGCAGCGCCTTTTAGGTCGAGTGGACTAAAAAATAAATTCCAGTGCTTGAAGCTCTTATCTTTGTTTACCATTTCCCCAAACAGTACGTGACCGGGGCTCGGACTCGGAGATGGGGTGATGGAGAGGCACATGTGGCTCGGGGCTGCTGGGGGCAGAGGTCAGGATAAAGACAGCAAGCTGATCACTTTCCACCTTCATGTGGCATTTCTGCGGCCGGCAAGTGACTCAGGATCTGCTAGTGTCACGGGCTGTCCCCGGCTAGATGGGGGGTGGGGGTGGGGGGCTGGCTTGGGGTTGCTTGTGAAGCTTCCGACTGTCCTTGCTGTGGAAGGCACCACGGGGTCGCCCACGTCCACCTCCTTTTGATGAGGGACCCATGAATAGCCTCCGGCGACCTTTTCAGATGCTCAGTGACAGATTTTGATAATCTCCAGTGGCCACGGGGCCTTACCGATTTCATTAAGTCCTAGTCACTGGAAAACCCTATGTCACGTCAGAACCGGCCTCCCTGGGCCTGACACCGTTGGGCCTGGGTCCACCCCACTAACTAGGGAGCAGCATGTGCTTTTCCTTTGTCACGTGTCTGCTGTTGGGTCTGGGGCAATGCTCTCATTTCTGCCCTTGGCTTTCTTGGGCCAGGGTTGGGGGTGCGAATTCTTCTGTGTGCCTCTGGAAGTGATGTGCCAGCCCCAGCGTACTCCCGCTCGCTCCGTCCCCTGTCCCTGTGCTCAGCAGTTAACCCCCCCGCCATGCTGGCTTTGGTCTCCCCTCCCCCACTCAGCTGAGTGAGGTGGTGTCCTTTCCTTGTCCCTAATCTCCGTGGCTGTGTCCGTCAGTCTGTCCGGATCCCCTTCCTTTCCAGTCCCTCAGCCTCCTTTCCCTGGGCGGCCCTGTGTTTCAGTGCCCAGCACCTCGCTCTCCTTTCCGACCCCCATCCCAGAGGAATTACCCCTCTGTGCAGCTGAGCAGGACCCCCTAGACCCACCCCCCAACCAAGCCTGCCAGAGTGGAGCTCTGCTGGATGGGCAGCCTCGCCCAGACCGGTCCTCTTTCCAGCTCTGTTTACATAACTTCCCTTTCGACCTCTTGCCCACTCTGACCACTGTACTGTTAACAGAGCTCCTCACTCCTGCCCAGACTATTGCAACAGTCTCCCCTCTTATCATCCTACCGACCAGTTCTTACAACTGCCCTCGTGTACGTCATTGTCAAGGCACAAAATACCATTTTCAGTATGACATCAAACATACTGCTCTGCTCATCAAACCTTCAGTGGCTCCCTATTACCATAATAACAAATCTCAGTAAACAAGTAAATCGTTTCCCCAACACATAGTGAGTCAAAAGGATGGGATTAGGTCTTGTCTCCTCTCCTCCCCTGCCTCCCCACTCCCCCACTCTGCTAAGGACACATCACACTCATGTCAAAGACATACTGTCTACATGGGGAGAGAGTGAACAAAAAGAATTTCTCAGCAAATTAAATGCAACCCCCTCTCTCCCCAGTGCACAGAAAGTGAGCTGGGTGATTTAACTGTCATTTCCTTAGGGGCTTTTTTCTTTAAACATCATGTACACTCGGCTGTTAATGGAGAGAACGGAATCCTAAATATTACATAACAGCAGATAATCCAACGGCTCGAATCTAGTTGATCTGGGAATTTTATGCTTATGAGTGCTTATGTTTGATAATTGGGACAATTTTTAAAAACCAGGTGATTAAACGTGTCTTATTTGTCCCTGGCACCCCTTTTCCCTCCGTGCTCACTGCAGGGATAGATAACTCTGCTCCCCCAACAGGAGTAAAGTGGTTGGGTTTCAGCGTGTCCGAGGGGCAGGCGGACGGAAGTGGGGGGAGCCCCAGTGAGGTGTAATAGAAGGAACAGGTGTGTGTTCAACGAGTTTGCCGTTAAAATTTCAGGCAAGACGGATAGCCAATATGGAAAACTGTCCAAAATACCTACTAAACACTCCTTGTGACCCAGCAAATCCACTCCTAGGTATATACCCCATTGGTATATACCCCGCAGAAGTGTGGGCACATGTCCACCACAACACATGCAAGAATGCCCAGCTTTATTTATAACGGCCCCAAGCTGGGGCAACTCAAATGTCCACCCACCATCGAAAGGATGAACACAGAGCACAAGCCACATCCAGAGTGGACACATGGCGGCACCCCGCCTCACCGTGGGCAACACCCACATTGTACATATTCTCTTCAGATGCAGAATTTTTAAAAAGGCAGAGGAATCTGTCGTGTTAGAAGACAGGACAGTGGTCACCCTTGGGGGTCACAGCGACTGGACGGGGTCACAGCGGGGATTCGGAGTGCCGGCGATGTGCGGGTTCACAGGCGTGCCCGCTTTGTGAAAGGTCACTGAACTCTGAGCTTTGGTTCCTGTGATTTTTCGTGTGTGCATGTTATTCTTCCATAAAATATACATAAGGAAAGGGAGGGAGGGAGGGACAGAGGAAGGGAAGAGGGAGAGAGGGGAGAGAGAGGGAGGTCGAGGCAGTACGGCCTGATGCACAAGTCTTGGAATTTGAAGATCCGGGTTTAGTTCCGACTCCACCACTTACCAGCTGTATGACCTTGGATAAGCCACTAACCTCTCTGAATCTTTGCTTTTCTCGTCTATAAAGTAGGCAACAAAAACTGCCCTGCCTACCACACGGTGCGGGTGCGAGGACCCAAAGACAGAAGAGATGTAAAAACCCTTCTGTGAGCAGTGAAACACTGCGGGGCCAAAGCTACTGCTGTCTTAGATCTGCGAGGACAGGAATTCCTGGGGAAAGTCGGTGACATCAAGATAGCTCCACCCAGGGCCACCGGTGGTAAGGGCTTGCCCTCGTGGTAGGGTGTGAGTGCCTGCGTGTGTGTGTGTGTGCGCGCGTGCACGTGTGTGTGCACACACAGGCATGTTTATGTTCTTTCATTTACAATCTCCTCCCCTAATCCCTTCATGGCCCGGCCCTCAGAGAACGGGAGCACCTGGAATAACCCGCAGGTTTGTGCGAGATGCGTTCTGTCTCCTTTAAAGGGGATGTAAACAGATACTATATTCACTGTCCTGATTACTTTGCTGAAGTACGGACGCATGTCTGCCCCTCCGTCTGCCACCTTCTTCAAATTAGCAGGCAGGACCTTCCGGGCACCGGCGAGGCGAGGCAGTGATGTTATCAGAAAGATCCCTGCCCATCTCGTGGCCCGTCCCATCCCTCCCTCCTCCATTGCTTTGGGCCCCAAAACCTGGACCAGCTCACGTGGGCCCATCGCCGGACCCTCAAAGCCAGCAAGTCAGAGCCTCTGGTTACAGAACTGGTCAGCGAGGAGCCCAGGTCCCCGCTCAGGCCTCACCCGCAGGACTCAGTGCTCCTGTCGGGAGACTGGTCGCAAGGGGAGGGGCTTTTCCTCTGGGTAGGTGCTCAGAAGGGCGGAGCGAAGGTTGCTCCCCTTTCCACGGTTTGGTTTCATATTATGGTCTTATGTTCCCCAGAGAATGAGAGCACGTGGAAATCTTTATTCTTGACATGGGCTAAGTGGCCCCTGGCTGCCCCCAGGCTGGAATGCTGGGTCTTCAGGGATTTCAAGCTCCCACCCCATCCGGAGGGCAAGGACTGGCAGAACAGAGCCCACTTTCTGTAACACGGCATCGGGCGACAAAGCCGGATCATTACTGAATTACCAGTCCTCTTTGCTGCTGCTGTTGCGGCTGCTGGGGGAGGACAAACCTGAAGCCAGCCCTGCTTCTGTTTCCTTTAGCAGAATCAGAAAACGTTAATTTTTCTATTAGGTTCCCTCAATCTCCAGGAAAAATCTTTTAGAAAGCAATGACATTTTTGTTTTCCCTTTCTCCTTTATTCTCCACATCCTATCTGTACACACCCAGCGTGTGGTGTATATGTAGGTGTGAGTGCCTCTGGGGAGGGGCGTGTGTGCATATGTGCGTGTGCATGTGTGTGTCTAGCTCTCAGAGAAAATGGCACACAAAAATCTAAATGTGCAAGATGACATTAATGGGTCAGGAAATAGTATTATTTCCTATTTAAAAGGATTTACCCATAGATTTTTCCAGGGAGTTCCCTTAACCATCAGGTTTATCCATCACATTTAAATATCACTTTACAGATCTAAGTTACATGATAAAAAGACTAAGAAACCAAGGACCTTAGAAATAAAATTAGAAGTTACTGCCCACTGAAAATCAAATATAGATGGAAAAATCTTCCAGAAAATTAAAGAACTTTGGATTGAGACTGTAAACCATGTGGCAGTTTATGTTTTAATCTCTATTTTTGACAATATTTAGCAATCAGATATTTACTATTTAATCAATATTTCCCACAATCGGATGATAATACATATTTAAGACCTATTTTCAAACTTCTAAGAGCGCAGTTACTTCTTTTCTGAAATAAGCCCCAGCCAAAATAAATTCTATCGGATTTTAAAATCACTTTCTTCGGGGCGCCTGGGTGGCTCAGTGGGTTAAAGCCTCTGCTTTCGGCTCAGGTCATGATCCCAGAGTCCTGGGATCGAGCCCCACATCTGGCTCTCTGCTCCACGGAGAGCCTGCTTCCTCCTCTCTCCCTGCCTGCCTCTCTTGCCTACTTGTGATCTCTTGTCTGTCAAATAAATAAATAAAATCTTAAAAAAAAAAAAAAAGAGTCATCCCTATAAAAAAATAAAATAAAATCACTTTCTTCCTTAACACGTCCTTAGAGAGTCATTTAATACACGCCACAGAAGGCCTGGTGATGAAATGAGCTCCCTGCCACCAAATACATTCAAACAAGAAGGACTCTGCTTATTTGGGGCATTACGGTTTCCAGAGACCTGTCACCTTACAGTCACCTTTGCCCCGCCCTGCGAGCTGGGCATGACCTCAACTTATAGACCAGGTGACCTGTTGATGTTGCCTTGGCAACTGGCCCCAGGCCACAGCTGCTGGGCCATGGACCCAGGATGAGACCCTGGCTGGCCCCAGTGACCACCCCGAGACATGGCCAAGGTCGGGGAGAGAGGCTGCAGCAGCAACCCCACTGGGTGGGAGGCAAGACAGGTTGATTCTGAGTAGTACGGCCTATGCAACAGGTATCAGGGAGAACCTTTGGGGATCCCTTTCTAATGTTATCTTTGGGAAACACAGGTGCTTAAAGTGCTTCCTGGCTTGAAATGAAAGGATCCTCTGCTCAGTGGATACCCCCACCACCACCCTGAGTTCTTCTGACATTCCAGCCCTCCGCTAGCACAGAGGGTCTGAGCGCCTGGGGCGACAGCACGGGAGGGGCTGGGCCAGAAGCTCAGCTCCCAGCTCCCAGTCCCCTGCCCCGGGAGGAGGCTGCTGCTATTTTAAACAGGTTTAGTTCTTTGGCGCAGCTCCAAGTCTTTGCATGGGGCAATGCCACACACTACTGTTATTTACATCGCTATTTAGTGTTTCAGCTTTTTCTTTTTTTGAAGGAAAACTTTAACTTAGACAAATTAGAAGACCACTTGGAAGAACTATGTCTCCCTCACCGAGCGTCCAGCAGAGTCCTCTGGGGCCTCTCTTTCATCCATTTCATCACCTTCCCCCACTTCAAGGCTTTAAAAAAAAGAAAGAAAAAACGCAGGTGTCCTATCATGTCATCTGTAAATACTTCCTTCTGTATTTCTAAAATACAAGAGCTCTTTTCTAAAACAGGACCACCATACCATATCACACTAAAAACAAATGAATCGTAATTTCCTAAGTGTACTGAATACCCAGTCAGGGTTCAATGTCCTGGGGTGGACGCATGGATATATATATATTTTTTAGATTTGTTTGTTTGAACCAGCATCCAAACAAGCTGTCCCACTTTTCACTGGCTTCTTCGTATTCGTCCCAAAGATCTCAGTTTAGGTATTGCTTCCTTCTGGCAGTTTCCCTGATCCTGAATGCCTGGGAGGTCTGTCCTCTGTTGTCTCACACAGACTTGGGTTCACCACTCCCTAACCCTCATTGTTCCTTCATGGTCGGAGACAGACCACGAGGTCTATGAGGGTGGAAAGGGTCCGTATGTGTGCCCTGTGCCAAGCACAGTGCCTGGCCAGCAGTATGCATCAGCTCGGCATGGGGCCAACAACTAAATGAGTAGAGGGATTGCTGAATGAATAAGGACATGGTTTTTCCACTTCAAATCCTATCTGTGTGCTTTTGGCTCTGAAGCCTTTCCTCTCTGGGTCTCATTTATCTCATCTCTATAATGAAGAATTTGGATTCACGATTCATAAGTCTTTGGAGGGTATAATTTGTGATTCTGAGTAGGGGCCCAGCATGGCTGGGGAGTACCCATTTGCCATACACTTGCTGCCCTCTGCTGGTGGGACAGAGGCAGGACCCCCTTATCCCTGATTTTCCTGAAAGAACTACAAGGAGGCAAAGGTCCAGATGGGTGGACGGTCTGTCCGTGGGGTTGGGACTTGAATTTCATTGCCTCACCTGGGGTTGATTAAAATGTGCAGGCATGAGCCTCCCTCCACCCCACCGGCCCACTCCTCCTGTGGGAGGGATCCCTGGGGTAGAACGCAGAAGGACTAAGGCAGTGAGATATAACTATCGGGGTGGGGCTTGGGGCGGGTGGTTTCAAAAGAAAAACTGGTGCCCAGGCCCCACTTCAAACCAACAGACAACTCCCGCAGGGCAAGGCTCAACTATCCTTCTGTATTAAAAGCTGTCCCACTGCTTCTAATGTTCAGCCACATTGAGAACCAATGGACCAAGCTGAGAGTTACACGTGTATCTTGAGCCAAAAGTTTAGAGGCACAGCAGAAAGCTCATCCACGGGAAGAATTAATGAAGACTTTGCCTTTATAAGAGCAAACTCCTTTAGGCCGCTTCTAGAAGTCTTCTTTCTCTGACAAATGCTGATTGCTTCTAAATCACAAATTTTGTTTGGGGAACCAATGGCATTTACCACTAGGGACGCTGCTTGCAGATGGTTTTCTTTTTCTTCTTGAGATTTAGTTCTACATTTTGGTGCACGGTACTATCGTTTCTTTTTTATTAAACATTTTCTGCACTTGTTAAGTCTCCTTTGGTTGCAGATAACAGAATTCAGCTGTTGTGAACTAAGGCCATGAACAAGAAAGTGTTTTAAGAGCCCGAATCCACCACCCACGGGGGCTACTGGCACACAGGCACCAGGAAACGGTCTCTCTGTCTTTTGCCTCTGCTTCTCTCTGCACATTTAATTCATTCCTTCTTTCTCACAGCCAACTGGAATTTTCTGCTCATTCATCCACAAGGAAGAACATGGTCACCAACAGGTCACGACTCCCTTATGTTCAGTTCCCACCTGCTGGAGGCAAAACTCCTTTTTCTCTGCACTAGATTTAAATTCCCAGACTGGTGCCCTGCAGTCAGAGGCTCACTCTCAGGGCAATCAACTGTGACCTGTATGGCCAACTCCACGGTCGGAAACCATGGGGCCCCTCACTCAAAAGGCAGGGTAAAGTGCCATTAACGGTAGATACAAAGGTTCTCCCTTTTTTCTTCTTCTTTAGCATGAATCCTACCATTCACCTTTCTATCACCTAACGCCAATTTTAAATGTAAATATCAGAGCATTTAACGTACACACAGCATCAATGAAATTACGCAATTCGTATCGTGTGACTCACAGGCCAGAAGAAACAAGCACAAATCAAACTAAGCATTAGAAAGAAGACAGGTGTGCCAGGCTCCCCGAAGGAGGCACTCCCCCACTCGTGGGGTACTGTGTGGGCTGGGGAGCCAGACCCGCACGTGTGTTTGGGGGCCCTGCCCTGTCCTGCTAGCCACTAGCCCCTAGTGGGCACACGGAGGGCAGCCGTGTGGCCAGCTGCAGGCCTGTGCAGGGCTCCCTGAGGGGGAGCAAGGCCACTCGGGGACATCCATGGACAGCTGGGGGCCGCAGCCTGGACTTGCCCCCCAGTGCTGCCCTCTGTTGCTCTGAGAGGCGAGGTCAGAGGAAGCCAACCTCCAAGCTGGGGGCGGCTCTTGTGTCAGCACTCTCTGCTTGAAGGAAAGGAGGCGGTCTCCTACCAAGCAGTTGACCCCTCTGCCTCCCTAGGGAATGGGGTGAGAGAGATTTGGGGAAACCCAGCAGAGCTACAAAAAAGCCTCCGTGACCCCATTCTAACCAATCCTCCCATGACATCCTGCTCCCTAGCTCCCATCCCAGGTGTCCCTCCTCCCCAGGCCGGGGGGGGGGGGGGGGGGGGGGGAGGGTGACAGTGTCACTCCAGTGGGCACTGTCCAAGGGACTCTGGGGTCCCCCCAACACAGAATGCTGGGTCATGCTTCTCACACCTTCACCCTTGATCTAATCTGTATTTCCCGACCTTTCCTGATCTGAGTGAAGAACAAAATCTTTTTGTCTTCATTCGTACTTTTCGTCATGGGCAACTTTATTTCTCCTACCAGGCTCTACTTGTTCATATCCTTCGGCCATTTTCCTAATGAGTTTCTTTCCTTCCTTAGAATATCTCTTTGGGTTTTGTCACTACACATCTTTTATGTCACTGGAACTTTTTTTGATTTTTCTGCGATTTCCCGCTGCATCTTTTAACTCTGTGATGTGCCAGTTACCGCCCCCCATGGCCACCTCCCACCCAAGGCTCAATCTTCTCATCTGAGAGATGGGAGAACGGCTGCCTCGTGGGTTTGCAGAAAGGATTAATCCGGGTCGTGTCTATGCGACATGTAGCCACCAAACCCCCCTCTCTCCATAAATGCTCACAGCTGTGCCTGCTGCCGTGATGTTAGAACCAAACTTCTCTGTAGGACATTCCGAGGTCCCCAGGGCCCAGGCTGGCCTGGCTGGTCCAGGAGAATATACAGTACCACAGCCCAAGTCCGAAGCAGCACATGCGGCACTGACCTAACACTGTGTGGACCACACTGACTGCATTTTGCCGAGTCTCCATTTACCACTCTCCATTCAGTGGGACCCTAAAGCTAATGGAGAAGCCAGAAAGCTGCAGGGCTCCGTGTAACTCACCTTTCTTCCTCTGTCACGACCCCCCACCAGCCGGCCCCTGACTACAGCAGCCTCCAGGAAGGTCTGCCCTACCTGGACATGGTGATCGCGGAGACTTTGCGGATTTACCCACCGGCTTTCAGGTATGCCTGCGCTGCCCCCTCCTTCCCCTACTCAGCCTCCCCGCACCCCCAAAGCCCTTTCGAAGCATCACCGTCTAGGCCCGTCACTAGTCCTCAGTCTGTCACCACCTGCGTTATTGAGAATGCTGGACTTAGGCTCCTGGAGGGCAAGGTCTGAGTTCTGGGTTTCTCGGGTTTCAGTGCCTTCCGCAGAGTGACCACGGCAGTAAATGTCTGGTTCATTTTCCTCTACGTGAACTACCTTCTCGAACTGTCACTGGTCTGTTCTTCACATGACCTTCCTCCCCAACCCAAGCCAGTCTCCTTGGCCCCCTAGGCTTGAATGGTGTTTGCCCGTCCCCCTGCTTGTGGATCTGTTCATCCATTCTTCCATTTGGTAACTATTTATTGAGCCAAATGCTGTGCCAAGCACAGCGCAATCGGCCACATACAAAACAGATAAAATCCCTACCCTTGGAGTTGACGATCCAGAGGGAACCCTCCAAGGCCTGGGAGTCCTCTCTTCACTCTCCAGCTACCCACCCCTGCCCCGTCCTTGGAGCTCCAGCCGGACACTCGCTACCCCATGCAGTCTGCCCCTCCTCCCCCAGCATTTTCCAGAAGACTACTTCCTATTATGTTCCTCAACACTGCTCACCCGCTCTGCAACATCTCGCCCATGGACATCCACTCACACCAACCTGTAAGTGCCTCGAGAGCAGGAATCTGCTCTTCTGCTTCTTTCCAACTCCCCCTAAACGAGGCATTCCGTGGAGCACAGGGTCTTAACCGGGGTCCTCAGGCCCACAGGGTGGGAAACAGTGGCCAGATTTCAGGTTCTAGAAACAGAAGCGACACAAAGCATTTAACCTATCCTAAGTTCTAATCTGCATGTCTATAAATTAATACACCCCATCATCCATATGGAGGTAGATTTTGCCATTCTAAAAGAGAAAATGTGGACGCTTTGAAGGTATCTCATTATATTCCAAACCAAAAACATCAAAGAGAGTGCGATCATAGATATTGTCCTAAGTGTTCAGACCCGGAGCAAACAGAATTCCAGAGACATGAGTGGAGCCACATGGTCCTCAAGCACACTGGGTATCAGTCCCCTGCTCTCGGAGCAGCCAGGGCACGAAGACCCACCTTGCTGCTCTCCTGGTGCGGACATGAAGACAAATTCTATGGGCCTTCCCTGATTTCCTTGGGAGCCGCAGAGCACGCTGTCATCCAATCTTTGTTTTTTAGTGATTTACATTCAGCTTCCTTCCAAGGGAATGTGGGCAGCTGTTGTCCACATTAAAGTGAAGCTCAAAGTAAGACATTCAGTGATGGAACAAAGGCCATCCAGGGGGAAGAAGCCTTTACGGGCCCCCAGAGATGGCTGATAACTGAGGTCAGGTCCCCACCACCGCTCCTCCCGAAGAGAAAAACCAGCAGAGTCAAACCGCTGCCTTCTCCAGCAGGAGGAAAGTCTATACAGTGGTCAAAGCCAGGTCCCTTCCTAGACCTAAACCCAATCAAGAACTCATCACGTAAGACCTTGTAGAGGGGATGAGTTGAGTAACAAAGTGAACAAGCTCTTCACCACCCAAGTGCTCTGATCGATTCTCCGAGCGACCCCTAGAAACTCCAGAAACAGTACCACATAAAGGCGGCCAGCAAAGGCACGGCTCCCAGGAACCAGCAGCGGGTGGTCTCACTTGAAGGCAAGACACAAACGAGGGAACTGAGATGAATTGATTGACTCCCTCCTCAACCCACATCGAGTGCCTGTGGTCCAAAACTGCAGAACAGACTGAGACAGAAAGTCGAGACAGTCTCACACCCCCACCTCTTGCTGGCTGTGTGACCTTAGGTAAGCACCGTGCTGCTCTGTGCTTTTGTTTCCAGGGTGTCCAGTGGGCACATAACGCCTGCTCGTCCCCTCACACAAGTGGAGAGAAACAGAACGGCTGAAAAGCCATACACTCTAAGTCTCGCATCACTGTATGAGGGGAAAGCAAGAACTGTCCTTCCAGTCAAATGGCCAGCCTCTGGCCAACTCTGGTCCCGGCAAGACACGATTTCCTGGGCTTCACCCTCTTCCATACCCACTACGCTGGAATTTTTAATCCTACCAGCTCTGCAGACTTCTGCTGTCAAACAACAGAAAGGAGAGAGAGAAGCCATCACTCTTCTCAGCCAAACGAGAGGCCAATTCGCTTCAGCCCAGAAAACAGATACGGGGGCAAATACGGATAGAATGCAAATTTAATTATTTTATTCTACTTTATTATTTTCATCTCAGAAAAGTGTGTTGGCTTTTCCCAAGCCCTGACGCACCTGGACTGATTACCATTATCCACCAAAAAACCCCTCAGAATGGCCCCTGTGTAAAACATACCAACTCTTGCTGAAGTGTTATCATTGTGAACCCAGGATTCCAGGCGGTATAACTCAGCAAATTTTTCTGGCCTTGGATATGGCCTGGCCTAGCCGGATGGGAGGCCCAACCACAGACAGAAGGAAAGGCCCTATTTTCTGGTTTCCAGGGGCCTTAGATCCAGGTCCAAGAAATTTCCAGTAAAGATGAAAAAGAAGAGGACTTTGGAAAAGGACCTCTTTAGAACCAAGGCTGATTTGAGCACTGGTGTTTTGCTACCAGATCCAAGCACGTATTAACTGCATCGGTAGCTCAGGATCTGAAAGGGGGGGTTCCCCAGTCCTGGCCTCTCTTGTTACATTAAAGGCCCCTGATGGAGTGAGGAAGGCTGCTGGGAGCTCTTCATTTCTTTTATAAGCAAGAACAGAACATAATGGTAATTAGTATAATAATTTAATCTCCTCTAAAATATTTAGGAAAATCCAGTCTTCACAATCTGAAGTAAAAGCCAGCATAGATAATTTTTAATTTTTAAAGTGATTACCTGCATTACAAAAATAATAGTCTTATGCCATAAGAAAAAAACAACAACCGAAAACAAAAAACCCTAAACAATACAGAAAGATCTAAAGAAAAAGTTGGCATCCCTGATCCCCTGCTGTCGTCGTCCACCCCAGTCCCATCCCTTAGAAGAAATCATGGTGGAAGTCCAGGTATTCTTCCAGAAATTTATATCTGCGTGCAAACATCTATGGTCTGGCTCTTAAAAACACAACATAAAAAGGATTGTGCCGTGGCATTTGGTAACCAATCCGACCAGAAGTTTTGCCCTCGAGTAGAAGTTATCCATAGTGACGCAGACAAGGAACGGAGATCAGAGGTTCAAACTCAAGTTTCCTTTAGGTAAAGCGAGGGGGTGGGTGAGGGCCATTTAAAGAGGCTTGCCCATGGACGGAAGATGAGGGAAAGCATGGCCAGAGCGATAACCCTACAACCTCCGCCCCCCGCAGGGAGAAGCCTTTCGGAGGTACCCCTGCTCCCCTAATCAGGCCTAAGAAAAGCTCTTCAGGCTTGATGGATGAATGCATTTTCACGAGGGCCAAAGGAGTCTAAGAGCTCGGAGGCTGCAGGGCCGTGGGCAGTGGAAGGTTGTGGGGGGGGTGGGGGTGGTAGAAACCATCCTGGTCACCCTTGTAAGAGGGATGGACCTCCTGTCCCCCACCCCCTTTCCACACTTCAGGCTCAAACCCCATTTGCCCCAGTATGCCGCCTGCAAGCTCTCCTTGTTGCTGCTGTGCCTCAAGGCAGGGGTGACCGACTTGTCCCCACAGGTTCACGCGGGAGGCGGCGCGGGATTGCGAGATGCAGGGGCAGCGCATCCCAGCGGGCACCGTGGTGGAGGTGGCCGTGGGCGCCCTGCATCATGACCCCGAGTACTGGCCACACCCCGAGACCTTCAACCCGGACAGGTGAGCTCAGACCCTTCAAAATGGGAGACTCGAGGGTAAAGCGCTTAGAGGTGGCCGAGGGGAGATGAGGATGTAGTAAAGCTGTCCCCAGACAGTTAAAAGTCATGGCCATCAAACACATGAGAGACATAATTTCCAAAGGAAATGAACTGTACCATTTTTAAAAGCCCTGAACAGAATACAGAGATTTCACATTTCAGCAGCCCTGCATGCAAGTAACAGGGCCATTTCTAACGGGGGTCCTCTGTCCCAGCCAAGAAACAGGACACGCGACCAGATTTCAGTTATGCACTGGAAAGTAACAAAACATCATTTCCTTTCTTAAAAATTGGAGCTTGTTCCAAAACGAGCCATCAACAAATTTCTCCCCGATTTCGTGAGACCCAGCTGTGCTCACAAGGTAGCCCTAGATCCCCACTCCTGTCCCCTGTGTGGATCTGGTCCCTTGTCTACATTTCATTTCTAGGCTCCCGGACTGAAAATGTCTGAGCAGGCATCCACACTCTTCTCGTCGGAATCGATGGACATCCCTTCCTTGGCCTAATCTGACAATGGGGAGGGCCGGGCAGACACACACTGTTTCCACCTTCAGGAATTTCAAATTCCCGTGAAAGGGAGGCCCCAACCCTCCCACCCCACCCGGGGGGGAAGTGGTGGGCAGCAGGACCTAGATCAATTCATACCCCGCGGAACACAGTGGGCACCAGGCACCAGGGCTACAGCCAAAGTGAGCGTTATGAGGCAGTGGTGGACACCCAGCTCTACTGTCCTGGAGCACAGGTGACAGATGCTATGTGACAGCAGAGAGGACAATTCCTGTAGTGGTTCAAAGACAACCCCCCCCCCCACCAGTGGTTCCAGTTTCAACGCTTGAGGCAAGTGTGGGCAGAGGAGATGGTGGCCCAGTGTGGCCTCCAAGGCTAAATTGGCAGGAGGTGGCCTGGAGGGCTGGTGCCCAGGGATTCTGCTTCGGGGGCTGGTGGCCGCTGGTGTCCTGCTGGGGCTCCTGGGGAATTTGGAGCCACAGGCTCAGGTGAGGGCTGTGGATTCTTGAGACACGGATCCCAGTGGATCGCAGTGGGCCTTCAGATCCATTAATACAATCAGTTCTTTAGGGGAGAGCGAAAGGGCCAAGAGGGGCCTCCAGGTGATACTCCTCGTCAGCAGGGCCTCCGGGGCTTTGAGGACGGAGGAGACGGCAGGAAGGCCACCAGCTCCAGGGCCTGAGGGAGGCGGCCACGGGAAAACCGGATTCTGTGGACCGCGGTGGGCTCAGACCCACATGCGAGGAGCGTGGGCTCAGATGAAGGGGTCCCTTGGCCACTGCGAGGAGCTGACGATGCCCCGGGAAAGGAGGCGGGTGTCCCGGGGCCTACCCTGACCACCCGGCCCCCGCAGGTTCACGGCCGAGGCGCGGCGACGACAGCGTCCCTTCACATACCTGCCTTTCGGGGCGGGCCCGCGGAGCTGCCTCGGGGTGCGGCTGGGGCTGCTGGAGGTCAAGCTGACGCTGCTGCACGTCCTGCGCCAGTTCCGGTTTGAGGCCTGCGCGGAGACGCAGGTGAGCCCGCCACTCCGGCGCGGGGGGGAGGGGCTCTTGGTCACGCTGGGAGCCTAATAATCACGCCCTCTCCCTGTTCTTCCTGTGCGAGGATTCAGTGGGTCCGCCCGAGTGCTCAGGTGTGCCTGCCGAGTCTGCATTCCCATTACTACCATGGACCTTCTCTTTCAGCGAAGAGAACCCAGGGATCCCCCAGAGTAGGTTCTATTATTCCCATTCTTCAGATGAGAAGCTAAAATAAAAATCAGGTTAAGTCACTTGCCTGAGGCCACGCACTTGGACTGCAGGCTCTGTGAGGGCAGGAACCAAGTCTGCCTTATTCCCTGTGTCAGTCTCCAGCGCCGGTCACCGTGCAGGTGCACTCACGTGCACTGAATGGATGTTGATGAGCAAATGAGTGATTAGCCAGGGAATGCAGAAACCGGCTCCAACCAGATCTGGCTCGCTCCCCCATAAGCCACCCTCCTTCCTCTACCTCTAGACGACTCGCTGCAGTGTGGGCTGTTCCCTACACAGCCTGAAACTTGTGTCCCTCCATGCCTATTCAGAGTCCCTCTGCACAGACAGGAGCCCGTTTGGGGACAGATTCTAAGTACACAGTGATGAAGGGACAACTGCTGGAGTCAGAGTGTGGCATTGCCTCTGACAAACAGAGAGTCTGGTTTCCAGGCTGGAGAGAGGGAGGGGCAGATTGGGCACACAGAGCCAAACCAACAGAAAGAAAAGCAGGCCCCGCAAATGCCTGAGGTGTTTGTGTGTGCAAGACTTCCTTTTGGGGTTTGTCTCATTAACCCTTGATCTTGACAGTACAGCAGCCATTATTCCCAAACACTGCTTGTGCTTGGCATTCCCCACCTCAAGAACCAGCCGTGCTTCCCTGAGCCTGCTGGATCTATGGAGAGCTCATCTGAGTCCACTTTGTGTCCCCTGCCCCAACTTCCCACTGTGAGAGGGCTCTCCCCACTCCTCCCTAGCTGGAATGCCACCACCCGCCCCCAGCCTAATCCCGTCTTCCAAATCCTTTGGTGTTCCCTCAAATCTGGAAGTGGTCCCTGAGAAGTCCTGCTCATAAGGCTTCTCCCATTCCTAAGCCCACCTCAGGTGTCCATTCCTCCAGGAAGCCCTCCCTGACTTTGCTAGCCCCAGCTGATCTCCTTTTTGGAAGTCCAGTGGAGTTTCCAGTTTGTCTAGACCAGTGTTAATACAGTAGCTGCCAGCCACACTAAACTTTAATAATCAAATTTAAAATTCAGCCCCTCATTTGCTCAGTTGCCACACGTGCTACTGACTACCAGACAGGATAGCACGGGTTTAGTTCATCTTGTTTCCTGGTCATGTAACTTGTCTCCCCTCTGAACCATAACCCCCAAAGACATCTGAAAAGCCCGCCAAGGCCCCGACACTGAGGCCCGGTGATTCTTCTTTCCCTGAAAGCATTCATTCACATTAGCCACTGAACCATCATTTTACACAGGGCTCCAGGAGACATCCTGCTTCTTGAGCAATTCTTTGGCTTTTCTTCCAAGTCCCCAGTCCACCATCAATCTGCCTTGTAAGTTGGACATGAATGGCAGCAAGGTAGACCACACAGCACACATGAGAAGGGGGTGAGGCTAGACCACAGCACACATGAGAAGGGGACACCACAAAGCCACTCTCCCAAAACCCCTTGGAAAGAGAGGGGGCTGCTCAGTTACTGCTGGGGCACCGGGGAGTGAGAGGAGGGGAGGTGAGAGTTTGAGGCTTTGGTCCTCATTTTCCAGTCATGTGATCTTGGATGAGTCACCAGGTGTCTTTGAACCTCCATTTCTTCATTTGCAGAGTGAGTCGCTACCACGGCCTATGCAGGCTTCCTGGGAGGATAAATGCGGGACCGAGTACCTTACTCACCTGCAGTATTTCATCAACATGGGAAAGCGGGTCAGGCGCCAGTGTCCTGCTGGGGCACCAGCGTCCGTTGTCCCCGAGATGCAGTTTTGCCGGCTTCTCAAGGCCGTGCTAGGAGGCTGCTTTGCCAGCTCAGCCCTGCTGTCCCTCATTCCCACAATCATTCTCCAGGCCCTATTCCAAAGAAGCTTCCTTGCAGATGCGGTTAGCTGTAACCAGTCTCTTCATCTCTTTCAGGTACCACTGCAGCTAGAATCCAGATCTGCCCTAGGGCCAAAGAATGGCGTCTATATCAAGGTTGTCTCCCGCTGACAGTGTTGTGATGACACTCCCAGGTTCCAAGTAGACCTTCCTGTGGAAATTCAGATTCTGGGGAAAACATCACTGAAGCAATTGAAAGAGTGCCTGATATGCAAATAGAAAAGAAGTATTTAGATAGCATTTCCTAGATGCTTAATAAATGTTTATTGCACTTGGTTTTGACTTTGCTGATGATGTATGAACCACTGACACACCTCTCTCCATCGGGGATTGCTGACAACGAAGCAAAAATGTAATTTTGTCAGAATGACTGAGAACTCGGGGTTTTGAAGGAAGTCCTGGCCTCAGGATGGAAGGCATCTGTAGGGCAGAGGACTTGGGGACACTGGGTGAGCTGCCTTTACAGCACCAGCTTGTGGGCCTCCAGCTTTTGGTGCACTTGGGGCATTTGGCTTAAAAAAAAAAAAATGAGATTTATCAGAAGCCCAGCTTTAACAGTGTCTCAAAAGCTTTCTTATGCTTTGATTTTCCTAGGTAGGAGAATACTAACTTTATAAGGTTTTAATGCACAGAAGAGTGAGAGAGACAGAAACATAGGCATTGGACCTTTTCTTCCTTTTGATCCAAGAGTCAAAACGTAGAAGTCAATTTATTAAAACTATCATGTTGCTGAGAAGTTGAAATTCAACAAGGAGCTCTCAAGTTGAATCCCACATCTGCCATCAGCCACATGTGGTCGTGGCTGCTGGTCTTCCCATGTCCCTGTGCCTCCGTGTCCTCATCTGTAAAACAGGGCCGCTGACCTAGATCAAAGCCCCCTCCCCTATGCACCATCTGAGCAGCGAGAAGGGGCTGAGTGTCCTATAGATAGCATTCCGAGCAGGAGTCCGTGAGCGTGGCTACCCAGATGCTGGCCCGTGTCTAGGCTGTTTCAGAACTGGCACAAGAGGTTTCCATGTATCCCTGGCTGTGGATCCTGCCTCTGTCATTGGGTGCTCTCCTACTCCAGCCCAGGAGACCCCATGCTTCCCCCAAAGTCCATCCTTGGAGAGCCCTCTTCTCACTCTCAGGCTTCCCCGGAGGCAGGAAGGAAACTTCTTCCCCCGGCACAGTCCCAGCCCTAGGAGCTGCCCGGCCAGCCCATCACACAGCTCTCTCTGCACCCTTGCCCTCACCACTGCTCCTCTCTGGGCCCTGACTCCTTCGAGATGTCTGGCCATGTATGGCCACACGTTCCACTTCCTGGTGACCCATCTGTCCTTCCTGACCAGCCTGCTCGTCTCCCAGCCCCTAACCCTCTATGGCCATCACTCCTGCAGAAGAGCCCAGCTGAGCATCTGACTCCCTCCTCAGAGCACAGTCTGTGTGCGGCGCCCCCAGCCCGTCAGCTCCATTGGCTTCCCTCACCTTCTCTGTCCAGGTGCTTCCCACCTTCAGACATGGCAGTGAGGCTTCCTCATATTCTAGAATTGCTGGACTCAGCCCTTCTACTGTTTCAACCCACGATCCTGAGCTCCCCTGAAATCCCACCACCCATGTGCGACACCAGCTACCACGGGGCAGGAGCTGGCACAGACTGGGCCCTCCACAGGACCCTTTAGCTGAATCCCAACCAGATCTCATGACAAGTCAGTCACACACACTTGCCCTGGGTCCCACCGCCTCTTTGCACCAAGAGCTACCGTTATTTTGACTTCTTCCCATCACAGTGCCCATCCCTCCCCCATAAACGGGTCACACAGACCCTGTCCCTCTCTCAAATTTCAGGTCCAAGGTTGCTTTCTGAAAGGGGAGCAAATCCAGGGCCCCCAGTCTTCGTAGCTCAATTGCCTTTTCTGGAGCATGTGACCACCTCCCACACCAGGCTTCTCCAGCCATCTGTCCCACCCACACTTCCCAGTGGACCAGCCCTGCTGCCCACCACTCAGCTCCCACCAGCGAGATAGTTAATGAGCATGGGATCACTCACATTTAAGATTTGGCTGGCAAGTACCTGACTTCATGTTTCTCCCTGACACCCTGTGGCCCTCCACCTACACTGGAGTAGGGCCTGGCCTCAGTTGAAAAGCAATGAATAAGATTTCAGGATCAGGCAGGGTAGGGAGGAAATATTTTGGGGGCTCTGAAAAATCATACCATGTACAACCCGGTGACTAGCCTGGCAGGGGGAAGACTGTACTGCTGTTGCTACATTTTTCTGGTCAAAGAACTCAGTTCTTCTCTGCCTTGACCTGTGTAAGGTTCCAAGGTACTGCCTACCCCTGTTCCAAATATGTAAAAACTCAACAGCCTTGGATCTGAGCACTCAAGGACAGAGTGACAGAAGCAGAGGCAGCAGGCGGAGTGGACACACTGTATTGGGATGGTGGGGGATGGGCAGGAAAGGTATAGGGGAAGAAGAGGAGCCCATGACTGAGGACTGAACTCAGAGACCAACAGGGATGGCCACATCATGACATGGAGCTGCCCTGCCCATCCCTCCTCCCCCACAGCCAACCAGTGCCCAGCAGGGACTCCCATCAACTGCTGTGTGTACAAGGCAGAACGCACCCACTCCCTCTATGTCCACAACACACTCTGCTCAGGAGTCAGTCTGGGTTTTGCAGAACTGGAAGTTCACAACAGTTGGGGGAAAGAAAAAAAAGAAACAAATATGTAACTTCTGTAAATTGAACGGAGATATAGGACCATGTGGCCATGTAGTTAGGGCTCCTCTTAGGATCGTGGAAGGAGCCCCAGTGAGTGAGAGGTCCTGAACCTTCAGGTTCATCAGCTTTAGGGTAAGTCCACACATAGCCCCCAAGACCAGTACTGGGGGCTGTTATATCCCGACACCCAGAAAAGTGCCTGTATCCAGCAGGTGCTCGATAAATAGACGCTGAAGAATGAGCTTTGGTCGCGCCCACTTCAGATAAATATTCTTTTATTTCCATGCTCCACTGTGACATTTGCAGCTCAGGTATTCAAATCTCACAGGAACAGAAAACCCACATTCGGAGGGTGTCCAGTGTGCTCAGATGTGGGAATGGGCCTTTGTGGGCAGAGCCCTGAGGGTCCTTGGGGGCGGCCCACCCATCCCTGTCACCTTCCACTGAGTGATCCAGACCCCACCAGGACAAAGGGAAGCTGACAGGGCCCCAGTGATGCCACACAGTAGCCACATGCTCTAACACCGTGACTGATGGGCCGACTCCAAGGCCAGGAGCCCGGGGGGAGAGGTGCCTGGATTAGAACCAGAGCAACAGACAGTGACGGCCTCCTGCATGATGGCTACTGCGTCATTTTGACAAAAAATTAAGATAGATGCCACTGAGACCCTGAAAAACCAAATGACTCACTGCAGAGACAGAAACCTAAATTTAAAATCAATCCATAAAATAGTATCTAGAAACTCTGTGCCTGGTGCCCATTGGCCACAGAGTCAACAGAGAGTGTAAATAATAAAACTTTAACAGACTAGTAAAAGGCAGTAATGGGCCCACCTATAGTCACTTCTGGTTAGTCTACTAATGATCCCAAAAGTGGCTTAAAACTGAAAACCATTATCAGTGAGAGATTAAGAATATAACTTCATCAGGAAGTCAACATTAAATGAACAGTTCATTAAAAGTTTTTGTTTAAAAAAAAAAAAAAAAACCCACCTTCCCAAATAGCTACTCCAAGGAAGCCACGCCTGAAAGGCATTAAAAACATCCTCGCAGGCTCACTGGCGGCCACCAAAGAAAGACGCCAAGGAGAAGAGGGCGGAGGCACCAGCTGTGGGCTTGGTGGAGCCGGTATACTGAATCACGTACTCCGGGTAGACCTGGTGCTTCTCGAAGACCACGAAGATGGACGGGTCGGACACGCTGTTCACGCAGCTGTCGTAGAAGACACTGCCAAGGCCCTCCTTGGCTGGGGGACGGACGAAGGAGGCATTGCCTCGGATGAACTCCCCCACCAGCACCCGGGCCAGGAACATCGTGTGGGACTTGGTGTCAGATTTGCTGTAGTGGTGGGAGTACGCGGCATCCCGGGCAAAGTAGCTCCCTGCAAGGACACACACAGGCTCAGCTGGGGGGTGGGGGGGAGCGGGAGGCAGCCCGCAGCCTGGAAGGAGGGGCTCGGGGGTCCTGTCAGCCAGGCGACACCCCTGCCTCCCTCTTCTCACATTTCTCCAGCCTCTTCCCTCATGAAGGGCATCAGGGATCTCACCAAACTCTGAGACAGAAAACTCAAGTTCTGACTCGGTCCCTCAAATCCTAAAGGTTCCCCTGGGCACATCACTACTTAGCCCCCAAACCTCAGCTCCCTCAGCTCTAAAATGCGGCTGTCACACCAGCCTCATACGGTTGGTGTGGAAAGGGAGCAAGACCCCACACACGGACAACTGTAGCCACTGGCAGCCCCGCAAAGAGAATTCTGAAGCTCGTCGAATGGGACCTGCACTGGGTGCTGCCACATACGCATTCAGAAATACGACCCACCACTGGCTTCCATCCATCCTGTGCCCACAACTGCTGCCACACCTGATTAAGGCTGACTGATGGACAAGTGACAGAGTCCAAAGAGGGCTGCGGACTACAGCATCACATCATAGGAGATTTTCAACTTAGCAACCGTGTCACGGTTACAGCAAAGAACATCCTTGTTCTTAGGAGGCACTCAAGGGGGAAAGGGCATGACATATGCCACTTGCAAATGGATCTAAAGAAATAAAGCCAATGTGGCAAAAGGTTAAAGCTAATGAATCTAGGTAAAATTTACGCAGGGGTTTTAAAAATATTATTCTTGAGGCTTCCCTGTGAGTTTAAAATTATTTCCAAATAAAGCTTGAAAATAACACAGAAAAATAGCTAACTCTCATTCTAGCTGGAATGACGCGGACACCGGCCTATCTGAAGTGTTCAGATTCCCATTCCAGGGATCACACAGGCACAATCCAGGGCCAAACTTGGGGCTGGGAAGGCACCTGCTCCTCCCCCCCACTCATGCTCACCATCTCCACGGCCTCCACTCCACAGGGACACAAAGCCCAGCCTGAGCAGGGCTGCTCCTACTAGAACCTTGGGTGAGGCTTCTGGCTGCACACAGAGGACAGTAAGGGTGCCACCAGCTGGGCACCCTCCCCCAGAGGGCCAGGGGTCCATAACTCACTGAGTTTGACCCCTCTCATCAACTCACACTGGTCCTCCCATGCCCTCTGTCAATTTGCTTTAAAAGGGTTTCCCAAGAACAAATATTGTGAAAATGTCTACGCTACCTAAAGCAATCTACACATTTAATGCAATCCCTATCAAAACCCCATCCATTTTTTTTAAAGAAATGGAACAAATAATCCTAAAATTTATATGGAACCAGAAAAGACCTCGAATAGCCAAAGGAATATTGAAAAAGAAAGCCAAAGTTGGTGGCATCACAATTCCGGACTTTAAGCTCTATTACAAAGCTGTCATCAAGACAGTATGGTACTGGCACAAAAACAGACACATAGATCAATGGAACAGAATAGAGAACCCAGAAATGGACCCTCAACTCTATGGTCAACTAATCTTCGACAAAGCAGGAAAGAATGTCCAATGGAAAAAAGACAGCCTCTTCAACAAATGGTGTTGGGAAAATTGGACAGCCACATGCAGAAAAATGAAACTGGATGATGTCCTTACACCACACACGAAAAAAGACTCAAAATGGATGAAGGACCTCAATGTGAGAAAAGAATCCATCAAAATCCTTGAGGAGAACACAGGCAGCAACCTCTTCGACCTCAGCCACAGCAACTTCTTCCCAGGAACATCGCCAAAGGCAAGGGAAGCAAGGGCAAAATGAACTATTGGGATTTCATCAAGATCAAAAGCTTTTGCACAGCAAAGGAAACAGTTAACAAAACCAAAAGACAACTAACAGAATGGGAGAAGATATTTGCAAACTACATATTAGATAAAGGGCTAGTATCCAAAATCTACAAAGACCTTAGCAAACTCAACACCCAAAGAACAAATAATCCAATCAAGAAATGGGCAGAGGACATGAACAGACATTTCTGCAAAGAAGACATCCAGATGGCCAACAGACACATGAAAAAATGCTCCACATCACTCGGCATCAGGGAAATACAAATCAAAACCACAATAAGATACCACCTCACACCAGTCAGAATGGCTAAAATTAAAAAGTCAGGAAATGACAGGTCCTGGCGAGGATGTGGAGAAAGGGGAACCCTCCTACGCTGTTGGTGGGAATACAAGCTGGTGCAACCACTCTGGAAAACAACATGGAGGTTCCTCAAAAAGTTGAAAATAGAGCTACCCTATGACCCAGCAATTGCACTACTGGGTATTTACCCTAAAGATACAAATGTAGCGATCCGAAGGGGCACGTGCACCCAAATGTTTATAGCAGCAATGTCCACAATAGCCAAACTATGGAAAGAACCTAGATGTCCATCAACAGATGAATGGATAAAGAAGATGTGGTATATATACACAATGGAATACTATGCAGCCATCAAAAGAAATGAAATCTTGCCATCTGCAACGACATGGATGGAACTAGAGGGTATTAGGCTTAGCAAAATAAGTCAATCGGAGAAAGACAACTATCATATGATCTCCCTGATATGAGGAAGTGGAGATGCAATGTGGGGGGTTTGTGGGGTAGGAAAAGAATAAATGAAACAAGATGGGATCAGGAGGGAGACAAACCATAAAAGACTCTTAATCTCACAAAACAAACTGAGGGTTGCTGGGGGGAGGGGGGTCAGGAGAGGGTGGTGGGGTTATGGACATTGGGAAGGGTATGTGCTATGGTGAGTGCTGTGAAGTGTGTAAACCTGGTGATTCACAGACCTGTATCCCTGGGGCTAATAATACATTATATGTTTATAAAAAAATTTAAAAAATTAAAAATTAAATAAATAAAAGGGTTTCCCAGGCCCTGGGAAGAAAGCCAGGTTCTGCCGGTGGGGCCACCTTTGCCCTTACCCTTGCCGTAGGAAGTACCATGAAGACCACAGACCCGCCAGTCGAAGTTCTGCTGGCAGATGGCATCAACAAAATTTGCACTGGTGCCGTGGAAGAGCTGCCGCTCATCGACCACCTTCCCTCCATTTCTCTTCTGCATCTGGCCTTTTTGCCTAGAATCATGAGACAGGAGGCAGAAGGTGCTTACTGCCAAATGCAGGCCACTTGACCCAAGAAAACACATTTTATTAGAAGTGTCATGAGTCCAGGCCCGTGAGGGTGAACAACGCAACCTGGGTGAAAAGCCCACGGGAAGCCTTTGCCTCCACAGCTCAAGGCCTCTTCAGCTTCTTTAACTCCTGAAGCAGACCAGACCCACTTCTTCCCCACCACCCTGCTTCCTCCAGAGCTTAGCTAGGGAAGCTAGGAAGCTGGAGGATGCTGGTCAGTGGGGGGCTGTCTCTCTCCCCCTGTTACTCCAATTTCATCACTGGTCCCAGAGTACAGATGACACTGCCCCAACCCCCTCTTCTGGGGACAGGTCAGCAGGACCCCAGGCCTGCCATGGTGACCTGCTGCAGATCTCCTCCCTACAAGGACAAGTCACTGAGCACCCAAGAACATGCTAGTCCTCAAGCACAAAAATGAGGCGTGGCTCCCTGGCTGTCAGGACACAGCTCTATCTCCCTCTGTGCGTGGGTGGCTTACACGGACCAGTACCGCTGATCTTTAGGCAGGGAGGCAGAAGGCACCAGCACAAGTGCTGGCTGTCACTAGGGCAGCTTGAGTCCCCTCAGCTCTGAGGGATGTGCCAACACTAAGCTATAAAGATGGAGAGATGGGGAGAAAAGCAGGGACACAGTCCCTGATGCCCCCAGCACTGGGCAAGCAGTGGCTGCCATCTCAGATTGTCCCTGAAACCCAGGACATGTCTGACAAGCAGCTAGCCTCCCGTGTATGTACTAGAGGGGATGGTCAGCAGCCCAGCAAGAGTGGGCCCTTCACGTACCACTGGTAGACTTCCCAGAGGGCCAGATTCTGGACTCGCTCAATCTTCTGAACAAAGTAAAAAGGCAGCGTACGGTTGAATAGGTTCCAGACCTTTTGATACTCATCTGATGAAGAACTGAGGGTAATCTTCTGCAGGGAGCAAACATTTTTTTTTCTCCGTTATCCTCGAAGTGTATATAGATCAGTCCCTTCCCAAGGCTGCTTATAAAATGCTAGAACTAGGGCGCCTGGGTGGCTCAGTGGGTAAAAGCCTCTGCCTTCGGCTCAGGTCATGATCTCAGGGTCCTGGGATCGAACCCCGCATCAGGATCTCTGCTCTGCAGACAGCCTGCTTCCTCCTCTCTCTCTGCCTGCCTCTCTACCTAGTTGTGATTTCTCTCTGTCAAATAAATATTTTTTTAAAAAAATGCTAGAACTGCAAGGAAGCCCAGACAGTGATCACCACTCTCCCTTTGGCCAGAGGTGTAGTCTCTCCAGCTGTGGGGTGTTTGCGGTTTGTGGTCACTTCCCTTCTGTTCACTGTGGAACCCTCCTGAAGGACGGGCACGTGATATGTCGGCACCACTCCGGGTGTCCCCAGGACATCCCCGCTCCTCCTCTGTACCCACACGGACTACATAGTCTACAGGACCAGAGCTGGTGTTAATACACGTGAAGTGCACACATTTGGCCGAGCGGGGCAGACCCCATTAAAGCAGGTGTGTATGGCAGGAGCCCTCCTCACCACAAGCACAAGGGAAGATGTCAGGCTGGCAGACAATACACATCAACGCAGGAGCAGGAGATTTGCAGGGATGGTGCCTGGCTACTGCATCCTCCCAGCAGAGCCCAGCTCTCCCTTAGCACCTTACTCTGGGAAATAGCACCCCCTAGGGGCCAGGAGGGGCCCTGACCAAGGGCAGCTGATCTCTGCAGTGACAATCCATCAATTCCTGCACTTTCAGCCTGCAACTAACCCGCTGCCCTGTTCCTGTTCCTCGAGGCTTGGCCCGATGACAGCCTGGTAAGGGATCCCTGGGCGATTGCTCTGTACCATGGCCTTCCCCTACGCTGAGTGCAGTCTGAATGTCCATGCATCTCCTGCAACTGAAGTTGTGACTCTGGTTTCCTTCCTTCCATCCCATGATAGGACACCAAACTCCTCTGCCTCAAGTAGGGAACCAGCCTGCCCCTCCCCCAGACCAGACTGCCAAGGGCTCCCATACCTGTCATGGCCTACAGCTCAACCCCACGACCAAGCGCTCCACAGCACTGCCTGACCTCCCTCCTGCTCCCCAGGGGTTATGCATGCCCTCCATCCTGACCTGGGCTCCTTCTCTATGCAGTCTCCATCGACCTGTATGTTCTTCCCCTACTTCTGTCTGTATAAGCATCAGCCATCACTTAGGTGCGGACCCAGTGAAGTCTTCCCTGTTCCCCTTAATCTGGTCACCTAGCCCTGTGACGCTGAGTACTATTGCTCAAGCTCACCCAGCCCTTTGCACATGTGTCTGGGCTGCTGGGGTCTGCGTACAACTCGATAAGGAGTCCTCCCAGGGAAGACAGACACAGAGCCGTCAGCATAGTGCTCAGCAGGATGCCAGCATCAGAGGGCAGTCTAAGGGCCTCACGTACACAAGGCGGTAGTGGACAATGGCCTGAGTACTCCATAGAACTCAGTGTAGCTCCGGTCAGCTGGAAGGCCCGACATGAGCCATATGAACTGGTGTCCCTGTCTTCTGGTATCTGCCACCTTCCAACAGCAACTCCCCTCTACATGTCCCTCATCACACTCAAATCCTCCCCTGGTTTTTTCTTTTCTTGCTTAGTAAAACTAATCCTTATTGGCTAAACAGCTGTTAAGCTCCTATTTCTGCCCTTTGAGAAATTTCTAGGTCATCATCCTTCATCCACAATACAACTTCTCCCCTTGGGGCCCCAACCATCTTCCTGGTGGTCATCCAGCCTTAAAACCCCTAAGACCTGAACCTAAAACCCCACACAGCTCCTGCCTCCTGCCCCAGCCTTGCCTTACAGATCCCTCAGTGGTGGAGTCTGTTCACTCACTATGTCTAAGAACACCCTCCTCCGTGGCCCAAGGCAGTGTGAGTCCCATACCTTAAAGCCAGGGTCTGGCAGGGCCGAGGGGTCCCAATGGTCTGGGATGCTCTTTGGGCCTTGAAACTTGACACTGCTACAAAATGTAAACAAAAACACTGAGATTTTGTTTAGTCGTACGCAGATCTATTACTGGTGGCTGCCGCTCACAGGTACCAGCAGTCTGGGGTCTCAGCATACCATTTGGTAAGAGCAGGTAGAGGTGGGGAAGCCCCTAAGCACACTATCCATGACATGGGAGCATATCTTTGCCCATGTGGCCAAACCCCAAAACCTCAGGCACAAGGGATCCATTTCTCACCTGTATGTCAACTCTCTATCAGTTACTCTCTGCCTTCCATGCAAAAGGAGCACATACAAACTTTTATCCACAATTTAAAAATTCAGAGAGCTCTTTTTTCAAGCGGCCTCAATGAGGTATAACTGGCATACAAAAACATTTTTTAAAAAACAGAAAATGTATGTCACAACTCATTTGGCTGGAGTGCCTGGCTGGCTCAGTTGGTTGAGCATCCCCCTTGATTTCAGCTCAGGTCAGGAGACAGAGCCCTGTGTCAGGCTCCACACTCAGCAGGGAGTCTGCTTTCCCCCTACCCCCCAACACTCATGCTCATGCTCTCTCTCAAATAAATAAAAAATAAAAAAAATTAAAAACCTCCTCTGACAGTAGAAATTTGACTACAACTGCTAGGAGGCTATTTGTGGTCTGTAAATATCCCATTTAAAGGGACTAAGCTTATTTCATACAGCTGCAATATTAGCATGTTTAATTACAGGTTTCACATAACACAAGCACCTTATCATCTTTCCAAAAAATAAAAATAAACAAAGACTGAGTTCTAAAAGACATGTGACTCAACAGGTCTAGGAACAGGAACTATGTCACTGTAATACCAAATCCTTCTGATTCCGTTTCAGAATGATCTGTTCTTTCTACAATAGATCTACCTTCTGTTTCCACTGGCATGAGACGTGTACCTTCATCCTAAGCCTCAAAGAACTCCCACAAATAACTCTCCTAGGAAAACAGCACAGTTTAAAATAACTAACCAAGGTCCCAAAAGCAAAAATTAGCCAGAAAGAGACCATCGAGACTGAAGATGGTGAAATTATGAGGCAAGATTATAAGATTAAACACAACAATTATTTTTTCTGTGTTTAAAGAAATAAAAGAAAAACTTTAAAAATATATGCAAGGAACTGAACTATAAAAAGATGTGGAGGGTTTGAAAAAGAACTGAGAAAGAACTTCTGGAAGTGAAAGACACTCCTTGCTAGGAGAAGTTCCAAGGACAGCCTTGTGAGCAAGGGAGACCACCTGAGGAGACGAGTAAGCTGAACGAAAAGGGAAGGGAGGTTATCCAGAATGGGGCCCCAGCAATGAGGAGATGAGAGATATGGAGGAGAAGCTGAGACAAGGAGAAGAGAGAGAGAAGGCCTGGATCTGGTCAGAACCTAACCAAAGCTCTGAAAAGAGAGGAGAGGAAAGGCTGAAGGCTATTTTAAGGAGAACAAAGGAGATTCACCGACACAAAGGTCTAAAAAGCCCCAAGAATCTCCAACAGGATAAATAAGAGCACACGCCCCGCCACACCAGGATGAGAGCATGGAATAGCAAGACCAACACAATCTGAAAAGCAGCCAGAGGAAGACAAGAGTGAGTCTGGAAAAGGGGCTCTGCTTAGATCAACAACCGATTTTGCAACAGCAGCAATGGAAACCAGGTGACAGTGGAATGACCTCTTCCATGTTCCAGGAGAAAATAACCACACCCCAAAACGCCAGAGCCAGTGAAAATATCTTTCAAGACTGGGGGCAAAATGAAGATGTAGTCAGGCAAACAAAAATACAATTTTCCAACAGATCTTCATCTAAGAAAATTTGAAAGGACAAAGCAGTAAAACATGAGTAAATCCAATGAAACATTCATTGTATAAAGTAACAATATTCATGAAGTTAAAAAACAAGAGAGAAAATTAATGGAATAAGGTATTTGAAAGCTCTTACATTAGTCGATAGGAAGACAAAGATACTGACCAACTCATACCTAAGAACACATTATAATTTCTAGTGTGGCCTTTAAAAAAAATAAAGTAATACAGTGCATAACTTGCAAACTAATAGGAGGGAAAAAAATGAAATGACCAAAAACATCTATAAGGCGGCAAGAAAAGAAAAAATAGGACTCAATCACAAGAATAAAACATTTTTATGCAGGATATAAGGACAGTAAGGAACTAAACCAGAGAGCCGATGTGTAAATGCCATTCCAAACTTCACATCAAACTCTATATTAAAACTCTGGAATGTGGAGATCATATTCTGTGACCCTGTCATTCGTGTAAACAGAGAAACTGTTTCTGAAAGCAACCCACTCTAGGAGTCCCAGCTGGCTAGAGAGGCCGGAGCAGACTTGCTTACTAGAGTTGCAACAGCTGGCAGCCGTCACTTGGGTTAGCAGGAAGAGCCACAGGCTTCACTGCACGGACACTGTGTGACTCTCAGGTTATGCACTAGGAAGATCCTGCCTGAATCAGGCATATCTTAGTCTGAATCTGACCAAAATGATGGCTTTTATTTCTGATGTGTGGTGTCTGTGGCCCTCTAAAGACCACGTTACAGTGATAACAAAAGACATCCAGTCTCAGAAAGGTGACAGATTTTTCCAAACTGTATCTAAGGGGATACAGTTATTATATTATTAAATATTATATTATGTATATTAGGGTAAAAATAAAAAATAACTTCCAGAAGTAGAAGCGGCCACAGTTAACTAAACTCTAAATCCAGAAGCAATACACAGGAGAGATAGATCCATTTTACTAAAAAATAAACATTTCTCCCTGGGTACAATACTTTATAAACAAAGTTGGCAACTAAGAAATCAAGAGAAAAGGTTTGTGATTTGTATAAGAAACCAAGTGCTGATCTCCCCAGTAGATAAAAGGCTCTTATCAAAAAAAAAAAAAAAAAAAACCAAAAGGCTGACAAAAAATTGAACAAAAAGACAAACTCTCCACAGAAAAAGAAAGGCAAATGGCTGTTACAGTTAGCAAAAAAAACTTTAAACTTCACTCATAAGAGAACGCAAATTAAAATACACTGAAAACACCCATTGCCACACGTGAAAACAGCAAAAGTCCAAGAGCTTGATGACTCACTTGTTGGCAAGACCAAGGCAGTACCTCAAGCACCTTGAGGCAAAGTGCATAATGGTTCAACCCCATTAAGAGGAATTTGCATTTACCTTCTAGAACGTTAACCTCCCTGAACATGAAATAGCAAGAACACCAGGTCATCCACCGAGGTGTTACCCTTGTAACAACAAAAGATCTGAAACAATGCAAAACATCCCTCCAAAGGGGACAGATTAAATAAATTAGGGTATGCACAGGTGATGGAGAGCCATGCAAACAGACAGATTTCAGAAGACTTCAGTGTCCCGAAAGGGAAAAGAAAAGGTACAGAACAGTACATACAGAATGCTTCCTCTAGTTTGGTGCAAGAAAAGTGAAATCAGAAAATACTTTATGTATATGCATTTGCTCATTTTTGCAGAAAGAAAGATAATAAAGATAAATCAAAAATGTATGCAAATGGCAACTCATCGTGGAAACGCCAGAGACAACAGGGAGGAAGACGCTGACTACTGAGTATACCCTTTTCTTGGGCTGATAATACCTTTTCCCTCTAGTTTGTATCAAACTCTTCTTTAAATGACCATGGTCCACAAATACAACCACTGAAGTCCATCTGCGAGACCCCAGAAGTGCCAGCAGAGAAACTATTCGGCTCACCATGAAACCAAAATGAGCCCGGTTTCTCTGGTTAAAGGAAGGCGTAGTTGGCTGAGGACAACACTAGCTGAAGTCCCAGCTTAGGCTGTGACATACCCAATGTACCAGGTGCTCTGGTACCTGTTGCCATCCAGCCACTCTCCCTCTGCATGTGGCCATGTGGACTGGAGAGAAAGAACCCTTCTCCCTGCTCCAATCCCAGGACATCTGCACCCAGCCTAAAACTACTGGTTCAGTGGGGGTCTGGGCAGAGCCAAGCTCTTAAATATGCCTGATCAGCTGCAGGAGGGCCCTTCTCCTGCTCCTAAATGCTTACAAGGCCCCTAAGTGGCTTCTGGAACTCAAAAGGGAACCCGCCCTGAGGAAGAAGAGACTAAGCAGCCGTTAAGAGGCCAGTGGCTGCAGCATCCATTTTCAGGTTTTTGGTATCCCATGATATGCAAGTACATAAAACCATGAAACACATGGTTTTCTTATCGGTATATAATTCCATTATTTTTCTATCACTTCAACATCTTCACTCAGGTCTATGATTCAACTATTCAAATGAAAAATACAAACTGATGAGCCAGCTCCAAGCCTAACTGGCTTGCAGAGCACAATAAGCAGCCTGTAATTGTGAATCACAAATCTTCTACTCAAAAGATGACGCTCTGGCTCCAAGCCTTTCCCAGCTCCTGGCATACAGACACCAGCAGTCACACTGCCACAGGTGATGGCACCAAAGCTGGCATTCACACGTGATGCGACTGGAGAACAAAGAGCAACGTGCTTTGTCAGAAGCCAAGACTGCAGCTCACTACCAATAACAAAATCGGACTCCAAAACCCAAAGAGCTACTAAAAAGTTAAAGAACAAAATATACAATCACTTGAAGATGGAGACAGAGAGAAATTATGAGAAGTGAGATTATTACTGTTCCCTAACCATTCTCTAAATTAGTCTGAAGTCAAGAGTAAGTTTTTTGGTTTCTGGAAAATTCTGCACAAGAATACCCTTATGAATCAGGAACACCACTCGCACGCACACTTACAGTTAAAATATCTAATTATATGGCATGCGCCTAGGTGGCTCAGTCGGTTAAGTGTCCTACTCTTGATTTCAGCTCAGGTCATGATCTCAGGGTTGTGGGATCAAGCCCCACATTGGGCTCTGTGCTCAGCGCGGAGTCTACCTGAGATTCTCTCCCTCTGCCCTTCCCCACCTCTGCGCGCATGCGTGCACGCACACACACACACACACTCTCTTTCTCTCTCTCTCTAATAAATCTTTTTTAAAAATCTAATTATACAATTTTTTCCAGTGTACTAGGGTCTTTTTTTCCCTTTATTTCATGTTGCACTTCGTTTGGCACCTTAATGCTTTATTAACCAGAAATTAATTAGTCTACCACACAATTAGAAAAATACTATGACATCTATCTATAAACCTGAATTATATTTATCATCTTATAATCCATGCTAATACTTCTCTCTCTGAAATGTGCTAAGTGTACCTGATTTTCCAGTTTCATGAATTCTCAGACCTTTTCTGGAACATGGATATTAATACCAGCACTATAGTATTAAGTGAAGGAAAGTACGAAGGTCCTGGCTGGGGGGCGGGACTGGGCACTCAGACACAGAGCGCTGGCACATTCAGTGACACAAGCCAACAAACCCTCTTACTGCATTATGTCAGCCCGAGGAGGCTTCCTGTACGTGCAGCGAAGCACAGGTCCCCGGTACTCATGCCACCTACCAGGCTTGCTTCACCTTCACCTCCTGTGGGGACACATATCTGGGTCGCCGGCAAACCTTTCTGACTGTGCCATAGACCAGGTTTTTCTGAACAAACACTGAAGATAAAAAGAAAAAAAAAAAACACCAAATGCATATATATACACATAGGACAGCAATGTTTTATAAATACGAACTAAATGGTTTGGAAAACTAATCCTAATGTGTAAAGCCTGGAGTCAGTCTGTTAAAAAAAACAAGGCAATTTTCACATTTCAAATATTCATAAAAGAAAATAGGTATCCTTAGGAGACTGGGTTTAATGAACACATGAATGATGAGTAATTGACATATCAATTATACATGAGCACTTTTAAATTGTTCCTTCCAATCTTGTTTAAACCATTATTTTGCTTAGCAATTTTTCCCAACTTGGATATAAAAAAAGCTTCAGCCCAGCCTGAGATCAAATTACCACATCTTGAGCCAGGGGGATTTAGAGTTAATATACTAATTTTACTCTTATAACTTTTTAAAATTTGACTAAACTGACTCCACAGCAGTATTTCTTAACCTTTTTAAACCTGTACCATCTTTAATAAACAAAATCCTTGCCCTACGCCCACCCCCAGGATCCTCAGGTTCATCCTGAGAATTGAGGAGACACTGATCCTCAAGTTGAAAAATCACGAACAACTATGAGCTAGATTACATGTCCCCTGCCACCAAGAAAACCCTGTCACATCTTACTCTCTGCACCTAGAGTACAAAACCAGGTGGGTTTTTTTTTTTTTCATTTAAAAAAACATTTTAACATTAATTTGTAGGTGTCTGTGACTTATGTTATTTGAGCATACACTGTCTGATCACTGAGGTGGGTGTCCCTCATGCTGTCGCCCAGGTAGTCATCAAGATCAGAACTTCCAGGGGTCCCCCACCTTCTAATCAGGAGCCCAGGCACCAGACATGGCTACCGCAAGCCCTACTGTTGCCCACCCCTCAACTCCCATCAATAATTAGCACAGTTACATGGGTTTTTATTGGCCTCTTGACTGACATCGTGGTAAGTCTCAAATGGTCTTTCACTGGTGAAACTACTCAAGTCACACAGACTGGCTAACTATATGTGAGACCCACTCCCTACCCTTCCATGGATGGGGAAAAGTAAGAGTTTTTTCCCTTGTTACCCTTACCAGGGATACACTAGGCTAAGTCCCTAAACAAGTATGACCCTGGGGATTCTACCCATCTGATGTAGCCAACAGATATCGCAGTTCTCCCTCTGGAATCTGGGCACTGGCAGTGGCCTTGAGCAATGCTTGTGACAAGAGTCCCTAAAATGACAGCGCTGAGTTTTCCTCAATCCTACAGAACCAATCATTTGACCTGTTGTGTGTGTTTCTTAACTGTACTTGTTTCCTAATAGTATTTCGTTCATAAATGTGTCTGGCCGACTTGGGTCTGAGACTCGCTTTCACAACACCTCGCCATGAGACGGGAACCTAACTCACCTCAAACTACTTCTGTTGCTGCTGTGATCCACCACCAACAAAACGAATTGTGCCTATCCATGTGAGACTGGGTCAGTGTGGAGTGAACACACCTTTTCCTGCAGTCTGCAGAAAACTGCATGTGTGTGCTCTTTCCCACCCTTATCCTGATTCTCGGTTCTGTCCCCTGGGGATGCAGCCTAGGCTGACAATGGTAAAGGCCACGTCTGACATTTCTGGCTCTGACATTTCCCAGATACTTAAAAGGAGTGTTTCAAACAGTTGCCAGCGGCCTTCAGTTGGGTGCTAGTTGCATGGACTCGATCCTCATGTAACTCACTGCCCCTTTCGTGCATTTGTATCTATCAGACTGTGGACCGGAAACCAGACCTGACCTACGGCGGCTGGTCCCCAGCAGATGCCGAGGGCAGGTAAGCAGCTCTCCCTGCAGAGAACACACTTCTGTGTTCTCTGCAAGGGCACAATGAGGGGTAGCGGTTCCACCCTCACCAAGAAAATAAGCACGACAAAACCACAGCGAGCAGATCACGTGGTTTTAGGATAATTCAGCACATGAACTCTGCTGCCCTCCACACAGAAGAAGGCCCACAAAAACAGAAAACAGCAAATCATATTTAAAGGAAGGCCCAGTGAATTCCCTCAAAAGGTGCTGAACATTCAGAAGGACTCAGAGTTTAAAAGGTAAGGCAACACTGAGTTAAACGGAACTGGGCTGATAAATCCATGAGGAAATGTCTTAAGAGAAGCCACAGAAAAAACTAAAATGAAAAAAAAAAAAAAAATCCTCCCAAATCAGTCACTACGTAAACTGGCCAAAGGGTATTCGGCCTGTTTCTGTCTGTCTGCAAAGGCAGCCAGGACAAGTCACTTAAAGTTCAGTGTCAGGACACTATGGGCACAGGACAACCCGCTTCCAGCAACTTTTAAGGAAAGTGCGCATCTGGCATGTGCTCAGTCTGCAGCCCACCTGAGCCGCAGGGGCTGAGAGGACAATGGGGAGCCACCAGGCCGGGGAGGATGGGGCAGAGCGCAGAGCAAAACGGCTTACACCAGTCAGGGACCAAGGTTAACCCTAGGACCACAGAGCCTCGTCCATGGCCTACAGGACCACCAGCACTGCACAAAAGCGGCCCCTGCCTGTTCCTCCACACTTTGAGCTCCCGTCCTTCCTCGGGCTCCTCTCCCTTCACCTCCCTCTCCCCGGCAGCTGTTCCTCCACCCCACCCCGGGCTGCCACCATCTGTCACAGGTCTGACTCCCTTTCCACTGGACAGCACTTCAGGAGCAGGGACGCCCCTTCCTTTTCTTTCCTGGCCCTCAGTGTTTACACGGAACTTCTCCAGGGTGAAGGAGGGAAAGGCCGGGCCAACAGATGGCCAAACCCTGCTGGGTGAGGGCAATGGGTCAAGACGTACCTTTGAAGTCTAACTCGTATCTGTGCTTTCCGGCCTGGAACTTCAGGACGGCTGCCTGGGCATCAGAGCCCGGGGCACAGTATGCCAGGTAGGCCTTCTCCAAATCGCTGCTGCTGACAGTGGTCACGGGGTGCTCCATGCCCTACAGGGAAGGCCAGATAGATATACTCCATGAAGGCAAGAAGCTACGATGATGAAGAAAGCTGCTGGGCGCAATCCACACCACACTGCAGACATGCCTGCAGTGGGTATCTGTGTCATGGAGGAGGCAGGGAAGCGGGGATAGAAAAGCCAGGGAGCAGGGCTGTGGCAGGAGAGGGAGGCACAGAATAGAAGCCAACATGAATGCCTCCTAAAAGCTGCCCAGGAAAATAGTAAATGCAGGTCCTGCTAACCAGGCAAGTGGACGGCTGTGACAAAAGAAAGCAGCATTCAAATTACTCATAATGGATGACACGACCATTTGAATGAGGGTGAACGTCAACACTGAATTCTTCAATCCACTTGGAGGGATGGGCTGAGCATGGCTGCTTTTTTTCTGCCCATTCTTGCACCCACCACCCTTCAGAGCTTAGTCCCTCTCTGTGTTCTTTCCTGAACCCGTGGAAGCTCTCTATTTTTGCATTACCCATTTTGATCCCACACCTTCTCTCCAATTACCTATAGGACATCTAAGATTTGGGGATGGACTGAGTTTGAAGTTTGGTCCCTCTGAACCTCAGGGATCTCAACAGGACAGGAACAGGAACAAACTTAAGTCACACCCCTAACACAAGACAAGAGAGCCATCCCATCCTCAACAGGCTGGAGGAATCATTAAAATAAGGCCTGCAGAGCACACAGCACAAATGCAAAAGTGCCACAGAAATATTGGGCCGGTTTCTAGATATGCCCATCTGAAGTTTGAAGAGGAATCTGGTCTGGAGACAGAGGTGCAGAGATCACTTAAGGTGGCCACTAATGTCAGAAGAACATCAGGCATGGGCTGAACCCTTGGGACCCTCCCCCCAAAATTCATGAAGGGGAACAGAAAGAAACAGCCCATGAAGGAGACAGTGGAGGAGCAAGGCAGTCAGGAGAGTGAAGAGGGAGTGGGCCAAGGTTGGAAATGCCACCAGATTTGGTACCTGGGCCCTTGACGATTTGCAGTGTCTACAGCACTGTGAGGGCTGTGCCTGGCAGTGTCCCACCTCCTGCGGGCACTCCATGAATAGTGATTAGATGAGGGGCACCTGGGTGGCTCAGTTGGTTAAGCAACTGCCTTTGGCTCAGGTCATGATCCCAGAGTCTCGGGATTGAGTCCTGCATCGGGCTCCCAGCTCAGCAGGGAGTCTGCTTCTCCCTCTGACCCTCCCCTTCCTGTGCTCGCGCTCTCTCTCTCTCTCTCTCTCTCTCATTCTCTCTCAAATAAATAAATAAAATCTTTTTTTTTAAGTGACTAAATGAACAAGTAACAGGAACAGAATTCAGATCCTGGCAAGTAGGGGAATAAATGAATGTCTTGCCTTTCAAGTAGAGATGGATGCACTGTTCAGGTACAAAAGTTGTGAGGGCAACAGTAGAGGTTTTAGAGCAAGGCAAAGAGGATCACAGGAAAGGGGAAAAAAAATGCAAAATGTCAATCGACGTGAGAAGCCTGTTGAGAATGATCCAAAGAGGATACAGGTCAGGGTAAGGCATCCTGGAGCCCAACACCTCAGGGACGTCAAGGTCAACATAGGAAAATTCAGTGGGCCGAGAACAGTAATACCTTTAAACCCAAGATTACATTATGAATTGAATTGTGACACTCTGGTTGCCAAAAAAGATAAGCTGAAGTCTTAACCCTAGTAACTCGAAACTTGACCTTATTTGGAAACAGGGTCACTACTCTGTAATTAGTTAAAATGTAATTAGTTAAGATGAGATCATGCTAGAGTAGGATGGGCTCCTAAACCACACAGCCTATGCCCTTATGAGAGAACGGTCACGTGCAGACTCAGGGAGAAGGCCACATGACAACGAGGCAGAACCTGGACTGAGGCACCCACAAGCCAGGGAAGCCACCAGAAGCTAGGAAGAGCAGGTATGATTCCTAACAGGTTTCAAAGGGAACATGGCCCTGCTGAAACCTTGGTTTTGATTTCCAGCATCCAGCTGTGAAACAATACATCACTGTTGTTCTAAGCCACCCACTCCGTGGTAGCCTCAGGAAATTAATATAGGGTGGAGGCAAGGTGGACCTGAAATTGGACTATACATTCTGAGCTCAGGCAGAAAAGAACCTAGTTTCCCTGAATCAAAAGAAAATGGTCCTAAACTATCAATTAGCAGAAAAATAAGAAAGAAATCCACATATGCAGGGACACCAGGAGTGTGTTGCGAAAAGAAGAGCTAGAATGGACAGGCCACCCTAGGAGAGGATCCAACCGATGGTACCAAATGAGACCACACAACCAAAAGCCACTGAGCCCACACACGTGCATCTGTACCCCAGCACCGTGTAATATATCAATGATACCCAAATACAGGTCATTGCCGGAGATTCTCATGTTCTGAATGAGGTTATACACTCCGACTACGCTGCAAGCAAGTAGCCGCATAGAAAAGAAAAAGGGAAAGCCCTAAGTATGGGTTGTTTGGAGGAGAAAGGCCCCTACTCCCTAAAGTCATGACAATCCAGTTTGCAAAGTCACCTAAGGAAAGATACTTTTGCATCGGTTGTCACTAGGGTCTAGTGTCATCCCACTCAGCTCCCCAAGAAAGGGGACAAATCACAAAACAAAAGGTGAGAGGTTGTTCCATTAGCTAAACGTTTCTCACCTGCCATGGGTTCCTCCATGATGTTACCAGGTAAGCCCCATTCAGGGAGCATGACCAGGCCCTCATTCTCTCCTGCTCCTCTATGCCAGGCACGGCCTCCCCCCTCCCGCTCCTGACCAAACCAAGAACAATGCCAGGGAGCCTCCTTGAGCAAATCTACATGGCAAGGAAGGTGGAAAAAACCCCAGGATGCTCAAGAGGGGCAGACAGGTGGGAAAGAGGGCAGACGGAACAGCCACCAAGGAAAGGATGGCACTTGAAGATGCAGAGGGGAAGCAGATGAAGGCTGAAGTGAGGCCCCTGATGAGAGTGACCATGTCCAACAGGCCAAAGGACAGCAATTACTCTGTCCTTCAGCCAGCCAATGTCTCTGCCCTGAGGACCTGCTAGGTACAGGCACTATTCTCTACACAGGGGCACACTGGTGGCACAAGAGAGACCAACCTCCCTGTGCTCATGCAGCCCTCATTACAGTGTTCCCAGAGAAGAAGACATTCCAGGTGCAGGTAAGAAAAGAAACTCGAGCTTTAATATAGCCTTTTATAACCTGGAAGAGTATAAATGTCTATCAGACCATAATCCCAATATTCATTTTGGAAAGCTATCCATATAGACATGGTGACCTCCCTATCCTTGTACCTCTACGAGTGACCAGGGGACTCAATCTGATCCAGCCATGGACATCTTCAAATAATTAACAGCAGCAGTTATTAGATCCAGATTCCAAATCAATACCTAAAATGAATCCATTTTCTTACACTTGCCCACATTCTGTGAAGTTGCTGCTACAGAGAAGGCAGAAAGCCACCTTCGAAAAGCCTTCAAGTATACTGTGCAGCTACGCAGACTCTCCTGCACACACAGGCACTTGCCCTGGAGTTACCTGTTCGACAGTTAGAGAGGCATCTTTCTACCCCATTTAACAAAACCAATAAAGAAATGTCATCTCATTATAATCTATAGTCATTCAGTTCTCATGAGGCCAACATTCAAAGACAGAACCTCCTACAAAGAAACAACTAACTAGTTTTGCCTTAATTCCCCCAAAGCGAGTCACAGGAGGATATGAGCATCTTTGGATCTGTCAAGGACTCCCCAGGACAACCCTCATGTTCATGTCTGGGAATGGCTCCTCCATCACGGACTCTTGGGGGAAAATACTTGCCCTCTTTCCGTGACACTTACTTGTTGTCCATATTCCTGCCAAGAACCAAACTCATCAGTCCAGTACCAAACCCAGTCAGTAGTGAGGATGAAGTGTGGAGGTTTAGTAACCGAGGAGGCCGTGGAGAGGCGGCGGGCTGGGGCCGCGCCAAACATCATGGACTCAAAGTCTAGACAATCAAAGTGAAAGTTGCTGGCTGACTCAGCACACAGGATCCTGCAAAAGAATATGAGAGGTAAATGGAATTCTCCACCAGCCAAGTGAACACTCAGGTTCCACCTGTGGTCTTCTAGATGCTCAGCTGATAGATGTGAACTTAAATGTAACAGTGTCACACTGTAGGGGGTGAAAAAGGTTCCAAGTGGGAAGAGGGGAGGAGAGTCGGTTCTTATACAAAAAAATAATAATGAAATTAAAATTCCCTGAAAATAAAATTGGTCTCTGCAAGATTGATCAAGAAAAAAGGAGAATATTAGAAATACAGACGGTAAAAAAATCAAAGATGCCATAGATACTAAAAGGGATATTATAAGCAACTTTATGACAATTAGTTTGATAACAAATAAAATGAACAAACTCCTGAAAACCATGATAAATTTACCAAAATTGACTCAAGAAAAATAGAAAACCTGACTGATCCTCTAACAATTATAAGAAACTTATCAGTAGTTTAAAATCTTCCCATAAATTAAACATTACGCCTAGATATTCTTCAGACACATGGTCAATTATTCAGGAAAAAATAATTCTAACTGTACATGAGCTTTTTCAGAGAACAGAAAAAGAAACCATCCCAATCTCATCTTTATGAGGTTAGATACTTCCTAAGATAAAAACCAGATCAAGACAATATGAAAAAATTATAGACAAATCTCACTCAAACATGGACGCAAAAATCTTTTTTTTTTTTTAAAGATTTTATCCATTTATTTGACAAGTAGGCAGAGAGGCAGGCAGAGAGAGAGAGGGGAGGAAGGAAGCTCCCCAATGAGCAGAGAGCCCGATGCAGGGCTTGATCCCAGGACCCTGAGACCATGACCCGAACCAAAGGCAGAGGCTTAACCCACTGAGCCACCCAGGTGGACGCAAAAAATCTTAAATTAAGTACTGGCCATCCAAATTCAGCTGTGTGTGTGTGTGTATGTATGTGTGTGCGTGCGCACGCGCACGTCAGAGAGCGAGCAAGAGAGAACTGCACAACTATGACTTAAGCCTAGAAATATGGTGGACTAATCAGAAAATTAATGTCGTTAACTGCCATTAACAAATAAAGGAGAACAAAGCATGGGTTCCTGATACAGAAAAAGCACTGAATAAAATTCAATTTTTATACACAATTTTAAAAAAAACCTCCTAGAGGGGTCTGGATGGCTCAGTTAATTGTCTGCTTCGGCTCAGGTCATGATCTCAGGGTCCTAGGATCAAGCCCCATGTGGGGCTCTCTGCTGAGCGGGGAGTCTGCCCCTCCCTTTCCCTGTACACACACACCCTCTATCTCTCTCTCTCAAATAAATAAAATCTTTTTTTTTTAAGATTTTATTTATTTACTTGAGAGAGAGCGAGCGCATGAGAGGATAGACGGTCAGAGGGAGAAGCAGACTACTTGCTTAGCAGGGAGCCCGATGCAGAACTCAATCCCGGGACTCCAGGATCATGACCTGAGCCGAAGGCAGTCACTTAACCAACTGAATCACCCAGGCGTCCCTAAAATAAATAAAATCTTAAAAAAAAAAAAAAAAACCCTCTTGGCATACTAGGAATAAAATTAGGATTTGCTAGCAAGTCAAAGATTCCAAACATTCACTCACGCTTAAGGTGAAACATTTAATAATTACTCCTCTTAAAATCAAGGGAAAAAAGAAGAAAAAATAATATTCCAGCTAATCACCACTTACATTCAGCATGGCACTGGAGATCCTAGCCACTACAATAAGGCAATAAGGCAATAAAAAGAAGTAACATCATAAGAATTAAAAAGGAAGAAATTAAAATGCTATTCACAGGGGTTCCTAGGTGGCTCAGTCAGTTAAGCCTCAGGTCATGATCCCAGGGTGTGGGATAGAGCCCCACACTGGACTTCTTGCTCACTGGGGAGTCTGCTTCTCCCTCTCCCTCACCTTCTGCCCCCAACTTGTGTTCACTTTCTCTCAAAGTAAACAAGTAAAATCTTTTTTAAAAAATGCTATTCACAGATACTAACTTCTAGATAGAATACACAGACAACTTTGAATTACAGATAATTCAAATTATCAGTAGAGTCTTCTGAGTTCAGATATTTTAGTAAAGTTGCAAGATGTAATAGCTGACAAAAAAGTCAACTGCATTTCTGTGCATCAGCAGAGAGAAACAAAACTTTTTTTAATGGGGATGCAATGTACAACATGATGGCTACAGTTAACAATGTTTTATGATATATATATTTTTTTAATATTTATTTATTTATTTGACAGAGATCACAAGTAGGCAGAGAGGCAGGCAGGGAGAGAGAGGGAGAAGTAGGCTCCCTGCTGACCAGAGAGCCCGATGCGGGGCTCAATCCCAGGACCCTGGGATCATGACCTGAGGCAGGCTTTAACCCAATGAGCCATCTAGGTGCCCCGTTTTATGGTATATTTAAAAGTTGCTAAAAGAATAAATTCTACAAGTTCTCATATCATAAGGGAAAAAACTGTTTTTGTAACTGCATCAAGTGAGGTTGGTTAACTGAACTTATCGTGGGGGTCGTCATACAATCTATACATCTATCAAGCCCTCACGCTGCCCACCTTACACTTCTACACTGTTGTATGTCAATTCCATCTCAATACAACTACAAAAAAAAGTAATTCTTAACAAAAGATACCCAAGACCTTAATGGAGAAATTACAGAACTACTGAAAGATATTTTAAAATATTTAAATAAATCAGCTGCTATCATGTATATGAACAGAAAGTCTCAGCACCATTAGGATGTCAGTTCTCCTAGGACTGACAATAGTCAATGCAATTTCAATTTCAAAAATTGCAACAGAGATAAACCAGTAAGATTTAGAAATTTCTGAGGAGGGGCAAAAGACCAAGAGCCCAGGGAGCTCAAAGACAGACAAGATGGGAGACTGCCTTCTCAGATGCCAACACGTACTCTAAAACTCCACCAGGTTAAGACAGTGTGACACATAGACAGACCAATGGAAGAGAAGAGACCAGAAACAGGCCTGGGTGTATTTGCTAATTCCGCACCTGTCACAGGTAGCCCCGGAAATACATGGAGAAGAGATGGCCTACTTAAACAAGTGATATTTGGCACACGGGTCTGAAAATAAGCTATAAAAGGTGTTAAGAGTTTGCCAAACTTGGCTCAATTTTGACAGGTTTAAAATAACTGCTGGCAATGGATGTTGGGGATGGCCGCACAACGATGTGAATGTAATGCCACCACAGTGTACCCTTAAAGATGGTTAGGATGGCAAATTTTGTTATGTGTATATAATCACAATTTTAATTTTTTAAATTAAGTACGTTTTTAAAAAGCAACTTTGGCAAAACTGGTTAATTCATCTGTGTAAGAATGAAAGTGGACCCATACTTCACCACCTACAGCAAAAGAGTAAACACAGTCCTTAAAACATTGAGACCTTTTAAAGAAAATTTAGAAACATTTCCTTATGGTTTTGGGATAAGGATTTCTTATGACTCAAAAAGTATAAAACCATAAATAAAAGATGGTTAAATACTTCTCTATATTAAAAAATACCATAAGTTGACAGGAAGAGTTTATTTTCAAAGCACATTTAATATCCAGAAATTTAGAGTTCCTAAACTAAATAAAAAACTAACACACAACCTTCCCCTTCAACAAAACAAGCAAACTATAAGGAATGGCCCCCAAACAGGAAGAGACACTTTCCCTCATTAGGACCTGGAGATAGGCAAGCAGAGACACCACTTTACATCCCCAGGCTGGGCAAAGTTCAGATGGCAAACAATACCAGACATTAGGGATACGGTCACCACAGACCATGGATGGGGGTGGAAAATGGCAGGATCACTTCGGAAAACAGTTCAGCATCACCTGGCAGAGCTGAAGACGGACCCAGCCTACCCGCCCCCCAACCCCCCGCAGTTTCATCTGCCCCCCCAACCCGCCAGCATGTGCATGGGGAGAAAGCACACTGTGGCTGAGTCTTGAGAACAGAGTGCTGAGAGAAAGGCGCCAGACATGGTGGTAGAGAGGGTAAGGCTCCATTTAGATGGGGTTCAACACCAGGCGAGACTAATCTGTGGTGACAGATGTCGGAACAATGGTGTCCCACAGGTGGGCACTGATGCAAAGGGGACAGGAGAGGACTTTCTGGGGTGATGCAAATGATCTCTGTTTGGATTAGAGTCTCTGCTACATGAGCATGTGCATTTGTCAAGACTCAGCAAACTATGCAATTACGATCTGTGCACTTCCCTATGTGTAAATTCTGCCTCAGAAAAAGAGAGAGGGGGGCACTTGTGAGCCAATTCATCTTCCAAAGGGGAACAATTTGTTTCACATACTTTACCAGCACCAATTTGTGCGTAATTGCACTCTGAGCACAAATTTATTTTTCCCACTTAAAATGTAGGCTTAAATTCTTTTCTTGGCAACATATTTTAGCAAGTTCAAGCCACAATATGAGAAGTATTTGAAAATAAGCCTCTCTGGGACTTGCCAATTGACTCTGAGTTGACTAAGTGAAAATAGTGGGACACACTTAGAAAAATTAAAAAGTTAAAAGCCAAACAATAAACAGCAGTTCAGCTACAGGACTTTACACACGACGGCTAAAATTTCACAAATGAATGCCTCTTGCTCTTCTGCAGTAATCAGTGTGGATATATGTACATGATCAACCCCAGCAGCAAATGATTCAAAACTTACTTGGTACCAACATCTCCTTTCCCCACAGCTCCCTCCTAAAGGAGAAAGGTGGGAAAGCAGAGGACCAAAATGCAGTATGAACATTAACTTCTAATTTCCAGCCCAGAGCTTTCACCTCCGGTCCAGGTTGTTTACTTGGGGGGGGGGGGTGCGTGTGTGTGTGCACGCATGCGTATGATACACGCGCGCGGTATCAAATCTCAACTCTGCTGAGTCTCAACTCCCCACCCTGCACTCAAAAGCCCAGGCACACAGTGGACACAAGTGACATATTTCATACCTGTCTTTCCTGGGATTGCTATATGCCTCTTCAATAAGCTCCATTTTGTCCAAATCCTTCCACTTGCCCCTGTCCAAGAACTGCCATCGATATGGCAAATGGAAGTGAACTTTATTGCACTTATCTAAAATAAGAATATAAGGAAGTAAGACATCTTGGCAATACACAGCATGACCTAGTCCTGTGGTTCTCAATGGGTGTCGTACTGCCCAGTGACCTGGGAACACTTTGGAGATCTGCAGGGGAGTCATTTTTAGAGCAGTCATACCTGAGCATCTAAATACTGAAATGCTGTGTGTTTTATTATACACACTTCCCTTTTATGTTTCCCCTTTTAACAGGACATTATGTCAATTTTTTAAGACACATATGTTAGTAGGTTACATCATGTATGAATTTCATCTCACCAGTAAAGAAGCTGATAGTGAGAATGCCAATCAGACTGCAGGGGGCAGTCTGACGACCCATTATCGCTATGCATGTAGCATGTGGACAAGGAGCGGTCACAGCAAAAACAGAGCCAGGTTCATCTCCACTAGAAATCCATCCAAACCCTGACACATCTGACCACAGCTAAGTCAGTAGCATGGCTCCAGCCCACTCTGATCTTCTGGCTGCTAACATACTCACCCCCTCAACACATCCCCACATCTCTGAAGGTGTTTATACACACCACCCTGCCCCTGCACAAATACACAGAATGGCCCAGCTCTACAGTTCCCAGCCAGCCGCTCCCCCCACATCTTCCCTGTGCTCTCTGGGACCTCTGTCACTCCAGCACATCCTGCCTGCCTCGCCTGGAATGCACCCAACACTTTCTCTACCTTCCAATATTCTATATGAGGTTCTGGTACATCTTCACAGAGGAAAGGCAGACTTGAAAGAAAAGCAGCAGGATGTTCTTTGCACTCTGATATGGACCTACTTCCAACATATACGCTACTGGGTAGAAAGATACATGACAAGGTGCACATGCCTCTATTTGGGTGAAACACAGAAAAGAAAAATTAGAGATACTCTGATTGAATACATATATATACACACATATTTTTCCTTGCTGAGGGGAAGTGGGTCACCAGGGGCAAAGCTGAGGAAAGATTCCTGTTGTTTCCCATGTCTTCGGGATTCTGAACCATAAGAATATATTCCAAAAAACTAAATGTCTAGTTAAGTGAAAAAAAAGATACAAAACAGTGTGCATAGAGAACCTATGTGAGAAGGAAACTAACCAGACATATATGCTGTACAAGAATAAAATCTTTAGGAAGGACAAAGAACTGGTAACAATGATCATTTCTGGAGGAGATCTGGTTGCCAGAAAAAAAAGGTATGAGGGAAACATTTCTTACTGGCTGTCCTTCATGCATCTTTAATTCATCTTTCAAAACAATGACAATGAAACATGGCTAATTTGACACTGGAAAAAAAAAATTTTTTTTTCTAAAATTCTATGTAGGGGCACCTGGGTGGCTCAGTCAGTTAAGCGTCTGACTCTTGATTTCGGCTCAGGTCATGATCTCAGGGTCGTGAGATAAAGCCCAGTGGGGCTCCATGCTCAACGGAGCATATGCTTGAAAGATTCTCTCCCTCTGTCCCTCCACCCAACTTTTGCACATGCACTTTGCTCTCTAAAATAAATAAATCTTTAAAACAAATAAATAATAATAATAATAAAATTGTACACAGCCTTTCAGGCACATTTCAATGCCGCTTCTTTCCCACAGACTCTACAAAAGTTACCTTGGTGGGAGAGGACCATGGAGGCAGGTAAGCAGGCTGCCTGGGATTGTCAAAAGCCAGGCCTGAGGCCAGGCAGACAGGACAGACAACAACACCCAGCCAAGAAGACTCAAACGAGGAAATTCCCAGTTCACCAAGTCTGAGTTCAGCCACTCTGGGGACTCAGGACATCATGACTTGTCCAGAGTTACAGCATGGATAGCTCACACCAAGCTAAGAGACCTCTTGGACTCTCTACCAGAGTATGTACGATAGAATGATAATGAAGACCCAATCTGGATAGATAAGGTCACAGCCATTGTCCAGAGATCATAACCCAGTAAAATTTCTTGTTCCTTCTCTGAGGACACTAAGGAAATGATCAGGGTTAATGATCAGTGCTCAGTCACTGCACCTACAGACCCCAGCTCAGGTGAGTGCTGGACAGCCTGAACAAAGACACTCCCCTTAAGAAGGCCCCCTTCAGGGAAAGCACACTACCCAGTGCCCTCAGGCTGACACCCCCTTGTGAAGGACATAGGAGCCAAAGCAAGGTGCTATGGTCGAACAGCAGTCCTGGAGTCTCCAGTTCTTAATGCGAGCTCAACGTGGAGCCCACATCACTCACAAACCAGAAGCAGCCCAAGAAAAGAGGGTGCCATGCAGGCCACTACAGCCATGGTGGCAGGTGAGGGCAGAGTCTCAGCTGATGAGGCCCTTGTCTGCCACATCTTCCCTGGTCCTCTTGACCCCTTTCTCAATTTCCTTTCCCTCCTTCTAATGTTCCCTGCTTTGTTGTGGCATTCTAGAGTCTAGGCTTTCTGGGAAGTGGGTTGCAAAAACCACATCAATTTGGGAGACAAAATACCACATCCATATCCTCTTTCTCCCTACATCACTTTAAATGACAGGCTGGACAGGGCACCTGGGTGGCTCAGTAGGTTAAAGCCTCTGCCTTCAGCTCAGGTTATGATCCCAGGGTCCTGGGATCAAGCCCCACATCGAGCTCTCTGCTCAGCAGGGAACCTGCTTCCCTTCCTCTCTCTCTGCCTGCCTCTGCCTACTTGTGATCTCTGTCAAATAAATAAATAAAATATCTTAAAAATAAATAAATAAATAAATAAATAAATAAATAACAGGCTGGAGAGAAGAACAAATCCAAAAATGCTGGCAAACAATAAGGAGTGCCATCAAAAAAACCACAGAAACACACAGAATCAAACTGACAAGAGTTAAAGAGAGAAAAACACAGGTAAAATATGCAGAAGAGAGCTGCTGTGGAAATGGGGTCTGGGGTGGAGGTCCTTAACAAACTCAGAGTTACATGTAACAAAAAAGCAAGGACACCTGGCCAGTCACAATGAGAGTAACTGGGACCCACCCACTAGAGCAGGCACTCCCTCCGTACCCTGCTTGTGCCCTGCAACCTTGTTCTTTGCCCCAAGGAACATGCGAGTGTGGACAGAGTGCTGGAGAGAGAGAAGCCATCAAAGCCCCCACCCCACTCCAAGGATACATCCCAGCAGCCCACACCACCAAGCAGCTCTTCCCCACTAAGCCCGAATCAGAATCGGCATCACCAGCAGACCCCAGGATTCTCAAGGAGACAACCAAGAGTCATCCAACATGTGAGGAAAAATAACACGGATGGGAAGCTAATTCATACACAAAAATCAATACCTAAGGAATAATTATTAAACAGATCAAGAATAACAGCTAGACCTAAACATAAAAGTGAAACCTACAAAACTAGGGGAAAAAAAACCATAGAGCCATTTTGGAGGGCTTGGAACAGGCAAAGATTTTTAGGACACAAGAAACAAACTACAAAAGAAGATACTAATATGGTCATTGATATTGTAACTTTTATTCTTCAAAGACACCATAAAGAAAATGAATATGAATGATAAAGACAGGGAGAATATATTTTCAATACCTCTATCTGACAACGACTTCTATAAGCAATACTCAGAACCCTCACAACTCAATAATGAGAGATCAAACAATCCAATTTAGAAAATGGGCAAAATAGTCACAAAACACCACATATTGTATAATTCCATTTACATGAAACATCCAAGCAAATCCATACAGACAGGATGTAAACCTGTGGTTGCCAGGAGCTGGAGGCAGGGAGAATGAGCAGAGCACCTCTTTGGGGATGAAGAAATGTTCTAATATTGACTTAATGATATATGCATAATTCTGTAACTATGCTAAAAACTATTAAGTGGGCAAATTGTATGGAATGTGAATTATACTTAATACCTCAATCAAGCAGTCATATAAAAAAATTAGCAAAAAATTTAACCAGATACTTCACAGAAGATATACAAATGGCCAATAAGTACATGAAAATAAACATTAAACATCATTATCATCAGGGAAAGGTAAATTAAAACCACAATGAAATGTCATTACTCATTAATTATAATGGCTAAAGTTTAAAAGACTGACAATACCAAGTGTAACAAGAACACAGAGCAACGAACGTTCCTACATTGCTTGTGGGAAGGTATACCTACTTTGGAAGATAGTGGCAGTTTCTTATAAAGTTAAACACATACTTACATATTCCAGTAATTCCACATCAAGGCCTTCACTCAAAAGAAGTGAAAACAGATATCCACATGAAAACTTGTACATATTTATAAAAGATTTATAAAAGCCAAAAACTTGAAACCCCTCAAATGTTCATCAAACATATGAATGGCTAAACAAATTGTAGTCAGTCCATGCAACAAAATACTACTTAGCAATAAAAAAGACCAAACTACTGATCTCCCAGCATGGGCAAATCACAAAAACATGCTAAGTGAGCAAAGACAGGGACAGAAGAATACATGCTGTCTGATTCCAATTATATGAAATCCTAGAAAAGGAAATTCTACAATGACAAAAAGTACATAGGGGCTGCATGAGGTCAGGAAACTAGGGGGTGAGGATTAACTGTAATGGGACAAAGGGACACTTTTAGAATTAAGAAATTCTTCCATATCTAAATTGTTAGTACCAGAATTCAGTGTATACTGAAAAATTCCAAATATTTAAAATTTTACAGTGGGTAAATTATAGCTCAATAATGTTGATTTTTAAAACATATATGTATATATAACACACATATATGTTTGAGCTAGCATTCTGTTTCCAGGAACTGAGCTATGGAAATACGCATGCGTACTCAGATGCTCAATGGACTATCATTCTCACTGGATACTACAGTTGCTTTTTAAAAATAAGATGCACTGGGGCGCCTGGGTGGCTCAGTGGGATAAAGCCTCTGCTTTCGGTTCGGGTCATGATCTCAGGGTCCTGGGATCAAGCCCTGCATCGGGAGCTCTGCTCAGCAGGAAGCCTACTTCCTCCTCTCTCTCTCTGCCTACCTCTCTGCCTATTTGTGATCTCTCTCTGCGTCAAATAAAGTCTTTAAAAAAAATAAAAACAAAAATAAGATGGACTTACATATACTAAGGTGGAAAAAATCTCCAAGACACAATGTTAAGTAAAGGAAGCATGTTAAGGAATACCTATCACATGTACCCATCTGTTAAAAAATATGCAAAGCAAGCATCATGACCACACAGCACGTGTTTACCTTTGGGGAAGGCTGAAGGAGAACTTCAGAATTTACTCTGTATTATTGGACTCTTTTACAAAGTGAAAGTAGTCCTGAATTGCTTGGGTGGCTTTTAAAGACTGAAAATGAAACAAGAAGTTTGGTGGTTTGTTTGTTTTTTAAGAGTCACCAAATTTGAAAAGTAAGCTTTCTTCAGTCAAAGCCCAGGCCAACGATAAGAAGAAAACAAAGATTTAGTGAAAATACAGACACACATATACCCACAAGAAGTGCTACTTTTGATAAAAGAGGGACCATGGAGAGAAACCCGCAACTTAAGTTCCTGTTCCCCAAGAGCACACAGGGACATATCCTCAGGGAGGGCCTTCTGGGTTTCTGAGGCATTTCTAAGTCTACAGCAACCCTTTACGAGGGACACTCATATTTGTTCCCACGATATTGGGCATCTGTGCTGGTCTGTGACCTCATGCAAACCTGATCAAGGGTCAACACTTGACACTTCATGCATGGACCAATTATATTCCCAAAAACTCACCTATAGTCTGATTTCCAGAAATTCAATTGTTACCATCCTCAACTCCCCCAGAAATGCCACCCCAGCTCACAGTTAAGAAGGCCCTCACCCTCTCTGGATGGGGGAGAAGACCCTGAAGCCTTAGAGCAGAACTCTTGAAACGAGAAGCAGCTGTCCCGCCTGCAAGTGGATGAAGGGGCTTCCTCTGACCTACCTTGAAAGCTACAACTTTTCCGGATATGGTACAAGCAAATCTGATCGCTCTCCTCTTGGTTAGCAGTGTTTGGGGACGCAGAACCTGAGCTATCTCTTCTTTCTACAAAGAAACACCACAAAGACGAATCAGCATCCATCAGAGCTTCTGATATGATGGAGTCAGAGTAGTTCAAGATACAAGGAGAGAAAAGAGAATTCATTCATTTCTCTGCAGAAGACAAAAGTGGGTGAGGCAATCTCACAAAATCCTATGATGTTCAGGATGAACTTACCCTCAGATATGTATATGAACCCTCTGGCTTTTTAGAGAGGAGCCAGGGAGCCTGAGGCCACATGGCTGCTTGCCAAATCCAGGATACCACGGAAGGGCTCTTTTTTCTCATCTCTGGCTGTGCTCCTAATCTTGAAACTTCCTGAAGTAACTTCACGTCAATTGTAGGAATTTTAATATAAAACAGGCACGGAGGGGATTTCAAAGTTTACCTTTACTAGTAGTGCTCTAATGAGACTTTACCACTGGTCCTCCACAACCATATTAAGTACATAAAATTCATTTGCAAACCTTCAGTATTCAGTATCACCTGTTATTTTGTTATTCATTTTCCTTTTTCTTTATATAGGCCCCTCAAGACACCCACAGGGTGGGCCTAAAAACCTACACCTTTGCGGCCTTTAAGGATATCACCTTTGCTTTCCAAGGGCAGACTGCCTTTCCTCCCTTCCTAAGGCCAAAATTGAACTGACACTCGTAAAGATCTATTTAAAACAAAACCTATCTACATCTAGCTTCCCACTACAGAAAGAAATTAACCCAAAATAACTGAAGAAAATGTAAAGAAAAAAAAAACACATATAGCAAGGACAACTTTTATTTTTTTTTAATATTTTATTTATTTGACAGACAGATCACAAGTAGGCAGAGAGGCAGGCAGAGAGAGAGGAGGAAGCAGGCTCCCCGCTGAGCAGAGAGCCCGAAGGGGGACTCGATCCCAGGACCCTATGACCATGACCTGAGCCGAAGGCAGCGGCTTAACCCACTGAGCCACCCAGGCGCCCAAGGACAATTTTTAAATATAAAAAATCAGGTAAGAGCATAGTGTTAAGTTTGTTTGCTGGTAGTCCTAGCACTCACCTGATATTTTAGCAGTGGTCTATTAAAAATCCTAGATAACAGGGTGCCTGGGTGGCTCAGCACATTGAGCCACTGCCTTCGGCTCGGGTCATGGTCCCAGGGTCCTGGGATCAAGTCCCGCATGGGGCTCTCTGCTCAGCAGGGAGCCTGCTTCTCCCCTGCCCCACCCTCTCTGCCTGCCTCTCTGCCTACTTGTGATCTCTAATAAATAAAATCTTTAAAAAAAAAATCCTAGATAACCCCTACTAAAGGTCTATTAAAATCCCACAACCAACACATGGTTTGATTATGCATTCTGGTGGGGGGCAAGGGGAGTACTGTGTCCTAGTGTCCAAAGTATAACCAGGGCCCAGGCCAGTGCCTAGCACCTGGCAAGCACACAAATTTGTTAACTGAGAGAATGGATAACCAGAACGGCCAGCCAACAGCTGGTACTGTGAAATCCAAAAGACCCCAATGTGTCATAACCTCTCTAATGGACTACATTATTTATTTCCCACATAATAAGTGAAGAAATGCTTATTTAATAAGCAATCTCTGCTCAAAATTTCCCCATTTGCAGTCACTAAACCTGATGTTCTTTAAGGAAAAAAAAAAAAGTATTCTAGCACACTTGGTCATTCAACAAATGGCTAAGTGCCCACTGTGGGCCAGGCACTGTCTAGGTACTGGAGAGGAGCAATGAACAAAGCAAATTTATGGGTACTAAATGATTCCCTTTATTCATGTCAAAAAGAGAGCTTAAATTAAAATAGGCTTTGTTCCTCTGCCTTTGGCTCAGGTCATGATCCCAGCGTCATGGGATCGAGCCCCTCATCAGGCTCTCTGCTCAGCCGGGAGCCTGCTTCCCTTCCTCTCTCTCTGCCTGCCTCTCTGTCTACTTGTGATCTCTGTCAAATAAATAAATAAAATCTTTTAAAAAAAATAAGATAAAATAAAATGGGCTTTATTCACTGCAGATTAGACCTGTTAGAAATTCATTCACCTTCGACATGAATTGGCATTTATCTAGACTATCTTGCTTGTTTGTGGCTATGATTTAAAGTCATCTTCAAAACACCCACTAGCTGGGAAGGAATCACCAACGGCACTTTACTAAAAGCAGCAGAGACTTGCCTGAGGTCACACATTCCATTAATGTGGAATCCAAGGGCCCCAGTCCAAAGCCTTACCAGAAGTCCCCTGTGGGCCCAGGGTAGGAGGATGCCCTCTGCTGGTGGTGGAGCTCCGATTCTTGATGTCGTGAGCATTTCTGTAAATGGAAGGCAGCCTGCTCACCAGATCTGAGCTCATGCCCAACCGCTCCAGTTTTTCCAGATTCTCAGCATTAGAGATATCATGTGATCTCTTACAACTAGTGCCAAACTTGCATTCACCCTGTAAAAAATACTGGCAGATATGGAGTTTGATACACTGCTTTTGAAAGGAACAAGAGCCGTAGGGTCCATCTCCTTTGTTATAATGAAGGCAGATCTGTTGAAAGAGAAGGAAAAAAACACCAGCTTAGGAAGGCCACACAGGACACCACCCCCACTCCCAACCAGTGCGTGGTCACAAGAGGTTCCTCTAGAGACCTAGCTAAAGCTGTGATTCCATCATCCTTATAAGCCACAGAGCTATGAGAACATCCCCCATTCTAGATGGATGGCCCCTAATGGATGCCCTTGAATAAAATGGGAACTGGGTGGACAGCAGATTGTACAGAATAAGCTCTTCCACTAGGAAAATCCAAAGAACTTCCAGCTGATCAGAGTTGCTTCCTTCACAGGGGACATTTCAGTGTAACTCATATAGCAGCAAGCTAACAACTTATACTCCATTTACAACCTTCCCCCATTGACTCACCAACACTCCCTAAGCCAGGCCTCATCGCACCATCTTCTTTTTCTGAAATTCAGGGTCAAAGAGGCTCTGAGTGTTTAAAGCATCTTGGAGAAGGCCAAATACAGCCCTTCCCTTTCTCAAGAGCTAATGGAAACTCAGGAAGTTCACTGGCTTGCCCTAGGTCACACAGCTATCTACATTTGGTATGTACAATGTATATTGAATTGGGTTGTTGGTAAAGCTGAGACTTGAACTTGAATCAATTGCACCTTCTCTATATTCCAAATTCCTGAAGATGAGAACCAGGCCAAAGACTACCAAGGGTCTACCCCGGCAATTCACAGTCATTACACTGAACAAGAGATAGAAATGCAGCAGAGGGCTGTAGAACCCAGATTAGATCAGTAGGGACTCCACTCTGGGGATGGAAGCCCCAAGGGAAAAGGCCAGAAAGAGCTATGCCCTAACCTTGATTTTGCCACTTCCAAGATGCCTGACCTTAGGCAGGCCACTCACCAGCTGAGTTTCAGCTTTTTAATCCCTAAAATGGGAATACTGCCACCTATAACACTGGGCTATCATGAGGATTAAATGGGAAATACACAAAGTGGCTAATACAAATGTCTTTGAACATAGCAGGTGCTCGATTCATGGTGGCGGTCCCCGACTGCTCATCTGATAAGGGGACCAGACTGCGAGCAGAAGGCCTGGCAGGAAAGCTGCACTGGGTCCAAATTTATGGTCACAGCTCCCAGTTGCTGGCACTGCGTTCTGAAGCAACCTGCACTCCCAAGTACACAGGAGGCTACACACTCCGACTGGTCACCTTCTGATTCATTTTTCATACTACTGACAAGACAATCCCTCCAAAACATTAATGCCCACTCTCCAAACACAGGCCCCCTCACCGCAACTCCTTCCCATGACACTGAAGGCTGCATGGATGAGTCTCTACTCACCCATTTCTCCTTCTCCCCTCTCCCACCCTAAATCCACATTGTGCTGACCTACATGCGGTCCCCAACCATGCCAGTTCCATCCTTTCTGTGCCTCCTTCTTCCCACACCTTCAGCCTTCATGCAACCTTCAGCATTCAGAGCACACACCATCTACGCCAGGATGCCTCCCCAGGTGCCTAAACTGGGCCCCAGAGACCAGAGTGCTGACTTCCACTGCAGCATCTAGAATAGCGCCTTGCAATCCATGCTGATTTATCTGTCTCACCCAGGAAATGGGCCTCCTGGAAGGGCATAACAGGGTTTTTTTTTCTCTCCTTATCACCCGTGCCCAACTCATAGTGGAAAGTCAATAAAGGTTAGCTGAATTAAATCAATACTAATTTTCAAAAGACAAAAGAAAAAATTTAATACCTATTATGTGCTAATAATCACTAAGCCATGTAGCACCTTTCTCAAATGGGTGGTTTTAATTCAATAATATGGAAGCATTTTCATTAAAACAGGTCAACCTAATCTGCACAGCCTTACCCCACAAACCTGTGCCGGCCACAGGACACCACTCAGACGTGCTGCACCGCGCAATCACCTCAGTTCAGCTGCTGCCCTCGGGAGCCGCCACCTTATTCACACAGAGCCCGTGCTCCCACGGGCTGCTCCCAGGCAACAACGAGCTACTGTAGTTCCGAACTTCCCTTCGGCTAGACAGAAGCTCTCTTGGAACTGTGCTACAGTGAGGGTCTCTTCCTACCCCGGCCTCTTCCTTTCCCCAATCCTGCCACATCACTGCCCAAAGGCCCCCCACCTTCTTCTGTTCCCTCTCCACTAAATCTCTTGCACTTCGAATCCCATCCTGGTGTCTGCTTCTCAGAGGACCCAAACTAGTACATAGTCATTGCAGCAAGGTCTGCATAACATCTGAAGTGCATTATGAGACTTTCCATCAACTAAAGTTCAAAATTCCCTGGGTGTGACTGACTTAGTAGAGACAGTATCATTTCCTCGCAGACCTCCTGGATCCGGCAATAACACATGGTTCCAAGTCCTGCTAGATGGGGAGGAGCTTGCTGGAGTCTCTCATCCCCTCATCCCCATGTAAGGAACATCATGCGGCAGCCACCGGCCAAACAGACTTTCCCAACCTCAAATAAGCCCTGCAAAGGTGGTGCCAGCACAAAATGCAATAGAAAGAAAGAAGTCTTCTAGACAGGGCAAGGCTGGCCCAAGGTCAGAGGTATAAAAATCAGCAGAGCCAGGAATATAATCCAGGTCTCCTCCAAGCAGATCCCTGTGGTCACTATGGGGACTCTTCTGCTGCAATATTTCCTATCTTCCAACCTTCTGGCTTCTCCCCCATCACTTACACACATAGACATCCCCTCCTGGGAACTCACCTCTGGCAAAAGCCAGGGGTCGTTCTGAAACAAAAGCTGGCAGAGCTCACTGTAGCTGAGGTGGTCAACACCGTGAGTTCTCAGCACACTCAGGTTGTGATCTGTCGTCAAGCTGTGACTGTTTCTACAGTTCTTCCTGCAAAGAAGCAGAGCTGGTGTCACAGTTCAACTGAGCCTCCCCAAAATTCTTATGGTGAAGTTCTAACCCCCCTCCCCGTGACCAAATTTGGAGATAGTTTATAAAGAGGTAATCAATGAGGCACCTGGGTGGCTCATTTGCTTAAGTGTCTGCCTTCAGCTCAGGTCATGATCTCGGTGTCCTAGGGTCGAGCCCCAAGTCAGGTTCCCTGCTCAGTGGGGAGTCTGCTTCTCCCTTTTCTTCTGCCCTTCCCCACTGCTTGTACTCTCTCAAATAAATAAAATCACTTTAACAATTTAAAAAAATGAAGAGGTAATTAAGTTAAAAAGAGGTTGCTGGGGAGGAGGGCCTAATCCAATCTGACTGAAGTCTTTCTAAGAAGACAAAATGAAAACACAGATGCACACATGTGAGGACAGGAAGAAGACACCACCTGCAAGCCAAGGAGAGAGGCCTCAGAAAGAAATCAATCCTGCCTTGATCTTAGATCTCCAGCCTTGAGAAATGTGAGAAGTTTCTGTTTAAGCTGCCAGGCTGTGGTACCTTGCTATGGCTGCCCAAACTCATACAACTCATAAAATCAGTCTTTAAGATAAATTTTTCAGGAACAGTTCTTGATATTGTTTAGCAGCGCCAGAAAAAAAACCAGCATGTTTATACAATGAAAAACCACAGTGCTTGTTTACAAAGGAAGAGGTAGCACCTTGTGAGTTCTAGGGACCAGGACAGCACCTCCTATCAGTGTCTGGTAAGAAAGACAGGGCCATTCCCCAAAGAAGAGTCACAGCATGCCAGTCAGTGGGCACTTAGCAGACACGTAAACAGTGGCTGAATAAATGAGTGTGGACACCTATGGTTAAAGGTATGTGTACACCCACTCATTCCTTGAGGCCCAGCCCTTTTCTCTGCTCCCCTCCTCCATTCTTAACATTAACAAGCCCTTGTTGAACGTTCATTGCGAGCCAGGCACTGGCACCACACCCCAATGATCCAAAGTCTTCAAATGATCACCCAGGCCACCAGGACCTAGAATAGTCAGGCAAATATCATTTGCTTTACTCAAACACTGCCCAACCTCTAATGTCATGTTAATAAACACACATTAATTAATAAGTTAATTAGCATTAATAAGTTAATACGTTTTTCAAAGGAAAGCCAAACTCCTGATAGACTCCCCCATCTCAGTAAAAGACAACTTCCCTCTTCCACTGCACACACCAAGAACTGTGGAGTCGCGTGGACTCTTCCTTTCCTACTCTAGTGAAAGTGACAGAAAACAGAGAGGATTCTAAAATGGCAGGGCAAGTGCAAGGTCAGCCGTGCTCAGAGGATATCAGTGCAGACAGGAGGGGCACCTCCTGAGCCTGAGAGAAGTGGAGAAGCAATCAAGGGACACTGCCTGGAAGGTGTCAAGCCTGGGTGAAATATCTGGGTTGCAGAACCAACCAAGGGGAGAAAATTAAAACATTCTAGGCAAACTTGATGCCACCAAGATGATGAAGATGATGATAGTGACAACAGCTGCTAAAACTTGTTGAGCATCTATCACAAGCCAGGGATTACCTAAAAGTTTTATAAGTCCTTCAGTTCCCAACAAGCCCATGAGATGGGTGATATTATCCTAACTTTGCAGATGAGGGAACTGAGGCTCAGACATAAAGTCACTTGCCCAAGATCATGGAACTAGTAAGGAGCAGAGCCAGGGCTGAAACAAGGTAGTCTTGTCTTGCGGCTGTGCTCTTAAGCAACATGCTCACTGCCCCTAAGCACAGGATGGAAGTCAGGGACCTGGGACCCTCCCCAGCTGTCATCAATGATCAAAAACAAAGGCCATGATCTGTTTCTGAAACAGCTGATCCTGTGGTTCAGGAAGACAAAGCACAGTAATAGGGAAAGCATCAAAAGGGCAGCCAACCATACCCACTCTCCCTTATGTGACCCTAAAGTGGTCAGGGAAGGAAAGTCTAAGAAACCGTCCCGTGTGAACCACAAGGAAAATGGAACCAAGAAGACTGAGAAAGAAAGCTCAGAATCATCTACGCCAGTAGATACCAGACTTCCAGATTTCCAGGACAAATACAATCCAACCCCAAATTTTGGGAACTAGCTGGAGAATAGGGGTGCTATCTTTATTTTACCAAAAGCGGACATTAACAAGATCTACCAGTTAGAAATCATTCAATCCATCTATCCACCATTTATCATGTCCACCTTCCTCTCCAGCTGCTACTCCTCAGTCTCCCCTGAGGTGACACTTCTCTGCCAGTTCTTGAGGGCCCAGTTTCCCTGAGGTCCCACCCTCAGCCTCCACCTCAGCTCTGAGGTCGGCATCCACCAACCAGTAACTCCCAAACCTGCACTTGGGACCCTGGCTGTGCTCCCAGGCTTCAGACTTGGCTCTCCCTGCACACACTTCTCCTACTCTCTCAGGCAATAAGAAAGAAAAGGAAGAATCAGCCTTCAGTCGACATAATAATAATAATAATAATAATAAAAGTATGAGTCATCTCTCAGTCAACAGTAAGAAAACAGCCATCACCTCTCTCCCATCCTGTCACCACAGTCACACCAACTTCCTGTCCCTCAAATCTCTCACACACACCTCCCTCCCTCTTAAGGCCTTAGCTAGGCCCTGGAATATTCTAATCTAGCTATTTCTCAGCAGCTGCTTGGGGGGGGGGCACATATTCCACTCCCCCCCCCCCACCCCGCATCTAGGCATGGGGGGCGAGGGTCAGGAGACAACTGTGGTCCAGGGGATGTGTGCGAAGGTAACTATCACGTCCAGACCCACCAACCCTCCACGGTCGGGTCCACCTGCTCCGGTCCCCGGATACCCTGAGTGGCCAGAATGAGACTCCCGGAGGCGGGGTCTAGGTCCGCCAGCCGGGGGCCCTGAATGACTGCCTGGATCGTGCCCCTACCTCCTGCTGACTAGTGGACCTGATGTGAGCAAGAAATCACATCTATTATGTTAAGTCAGGGGGGGAAAAGGGAAGGAAGAAAGCGAAGAGAAGGAAGGAGGAAGGGAAGGAAGGAAAAGAGAGAGAGAAAGGAAGGGAGGAGAGAGGAAAAAAGGAAGGAAAAAAGGAGCCAATTCTTCTACAGAAGCGGACTGGCTTCCGGACAGGAGCACGCATTTTCTTCCAAATGCGACAGAAGCCACCGCCACCCTGTAAGCACGTGAACAAGAGCGGAGACGGGTTTTCGACTCCTTCGGCCGCCGGGCGGAGAGCCCTGGGCTGCGTGGCCCTCAGAGCTCGCTCTGGAGAACGGGGCCTCGTGGAGCTCCGGAAGCCAGACGCGGCCGCTTCCCTTCGGGAGAGCCCCCAGCCCGGTCGCCCCCCGGGGTGTCCCACCGGGTACCGCGCTCCAAGTCATTCTCTGAGGCTTCAGGAGCCTCGGCGCCACCGTCCAGCCCGAGTCTCTCACAGGGCGCCCGGTATTCAGGAGGTGCTCAATAAACGTTCGCTGACGAGAATTAAGGGGGGGGAGGGAGGCCGGGGAACGGCCACCTACGGCGTCCCCACACTTTAACGGGGCCCCAAGCGGGCTGGGAGGGCAGGGCCCCCCGGTCCCCGGCCCGCCGTCGGGCTCCCGGAGCGGCGCTTACCCGGCCCTCGTGAACTTGCAGGCCCCGTAGACCAAGAACTTGCAGAGGTGCAGCTGCGCGCACAGCCCCACGCAGCCCGGCTTGGGGCTCGGGTGCGCGCGGCACAGGCGCAGCGCCGAGACGGCCAGCACGACGCGCTTGGTGGCCAGCACGCCGCCCGCGCCCGCCCGCGTCGCCACCGCGAAGCGGCCGCGCTCCCGCAGCAGGCGCTCCAGCGCGTCGGCGCCGACGCCTTCCCGCAAGCGGCGCCGCAGCTCCTCCAGCTCCAAGGCGCCCCCGGCCGCGCACAGCACCTGGGTCACCTCGCCGAGGACGGCGGCCTGGGTCATGGCCGCGGCGGCGGGCGCGTGCTGCCCGTCGGAGAGCGCCTGGCGGGACCCCGGCGGCGGCGGCCGACGCGGGCTGGCCGGGCGGCTCCCGCGGGGTGCAGACGCCAGCTGGAAGCGAAAGCGAAAGCTCCCCGGGGCCCGGGAAAACGAAACCCGCGCCGCCTCACCACGCCCCCCGGCCCGCAGCTGAGGGGGCTCGGCGGCGCCTTCCGGCCTCAGGGCCCCCAGCTGTGCGCGGCCGCCGGGCCCCCCCGGCCAGCTCCTCCGCTCCGTCGGCAGCCGGGGGTGGGCGGGGACCCGAAGAGTGGGTCTCCGGGGCTTGACAGAGACGAGCAGGCACGTCCTTCGGGGCAGCGCCTCGCGGCTCTCGAAGCGTCTTCACCTAGTGGCCGGGGGCGGAGACGCCCGGGCCGTGCGCAGCTCCCGCCGAAGCCCCGAGCGTTCGGAAATCGCGCGCCCGCCAGACCCCGGGACCTCTCCCGCCCGCGCGCTGGCGGAGCCTGGCCGGGGCTCCCCCCACACCTGGGACCGAGCCCGGCCGCCCCGACGGCTCCCGACGACGCGGGGAGGGGGTTGCGGGGGCCACGGGCCGGGTCACCTCCCCCCCCCCACACACACACACGCACGTGACGGCAGTCACTCCGAATTGCCCGCGCGACTTCGGGCTACTTTTTCTCTTCAGGGCTTTAAAGCGTAAAAGGGTCTGTCTCTCCTAGAAAGCATACCCGTTTCTCCTCAGAGAATGGAGTGACCAAGTGTTTAAGGAGCGTTCGGAGCCTAGGCACACGCTCGGGTTGTTGACAGAAATGTGAACTGTTTAGAGAGCGCCTTGGGAAAGGAGTCGGGGGAATCGCTATGAAAATTTGTAAACGCGCATGACCTTTGACCCAGCGGTCTGTCTTCTGGGAATCTTCTAGAAGTAAAAGCAACATAGATAAAGTTACGTACGAAAATGTTTATGTGGGGGGAGGCATGGTGCAGGGACCAATGTGGTTGGTCCTTTCCCGGACTGTCACACAGCTTTAGCAAGCATGACCTAGAAGGACGTCCCTGACGTGTTAAGGGAAAAAAGAAAACGGTATAGAAACGTCTAAATCAGTAGCAAAAAGAGCATCTATTTGTGTGGGAATGTGGCTCTTTTTGAATGAGCAAGGAGAAGGCTGAGGAGGGACACACACTGTGCCAAAGTTTGCATTAACACTGGATGTGAGGAATATGCAGTAAGAGGTACTAGGAAGTGGGAAAAGGATGAAGGGCAGAAAGAAAATTTAGGTTATGATGTTAAAATTCTGTATGTTACTATAAAACCGTAAAAATCTGTTAAGTATAGTAGCCTACAAATGAATTAGGGAATGGGATGAGGGGCAATTTTCTCTTGGCTTTTAATTGTGGATTTTTAAAAATTGTGTAAAAAAAATTTCTTAAGATTTTATTTCAGACATTGATGGAGAGCACGATGGTGGGGGAGGGGCGGGGGGGGAGGGAGAAGCAGGCTCCCCTGCCGAGCAGGGAGGCTGACAACAAAACAACAACAGGGGTTTCAATTCCAGAACCCCAGAATCATGACCTGAGGTGAAGGCAGCTACTTAGCTGACTGAGCAACCCAGGTGCCCCATAAAATTGTATAAAAGTTTTTCCTCAAAAATTTAATTTTTAATTTAAATTTGATTGTGGTTTTGATATTGTTTTGCAGTATAGTATTTCTTAAGAAAGGCAGGTTGACAGCAGTGGGAAATGGTGGAGTAAGGGCCTCAGAAAGTTTGCCCATCGGTGGCAGTGTGGCAGCAGTGAAAAACTGGCAAAAGTGGTCGGAATTTGTGTTTTCAGATATCTGGAAATTAACTGAAGTCTTGCAGCAACTCATTTACCATTGAGTCAAGAAAAACAGCTGACTCTAAGTGAAAACATCAAGCTTTGTAGCATTTTAACTTAGCCTGGTCCTGTCTCCTCAGCTCCCTGGCAGCCTTGAAAACTAACCACCCGCGCTCCTGGTACCGGTACCACAGAGGGCAGAGCAGGGCCGTAGCTTTTTCAAAAATGCATCGTGTGACTTGTCTACTGGTTCCCTGGAAGGCCCTCCTGAAAAGGCTTGTATTTGTTTGTCCTCACGGGAACTAGCCCAGTCCCAGTGGCTTCTCCCCAGGGGTGGTTCAGTGTTTTAACATCACAGAATGGGGGACTGACACGATGGATTAATAGTTGAGGCAAGCAATAGACTAACCAAAACTTAAAGGAAAAGCTGAAGGATGAGATGTCTGCTGGGGCTTTAAAAAGCTCCGACATATTTCTAGGAATCTAGAAGTTTGCATGCACACTTCACTAAGTGCTTCTCCCAGGAGTCACAATAAATGTTCTTGCCCACATTTTTCCCACTCTCTCTGCCTCCTGGCCCGTGTTGGTGCCTCCCTGTGCGGTCCTGCAAGGTGTGCTGGCCTGCTGTTACTAGGGAAAACATCTTCCTTCATAATGGACATTTCCATGCATGCACATCTTACCACACCTAATTAAAACAAATCCCTTTTAATACCCAGGTCATGAAGGTTTTAAGACAGAAGAAGAATTAGAGGATTCTTATTAGACATCCAAGCGGAAATGCCCAGCCTGTGCTTGAACCTGTGAGTCTGGCATTCGTAGAAGAGGTCAGAAGTAGGGCTGTGAACACAGGCATGGTTAAACCCACAGGACTAATAAGATCACCCATTAAGAGTATAAACCGAGAAGAGAATTGCAAGGATCTGCCCCTCTGATGAAGAAGACTGATAGAGCTGAGAAGGCTGAGAGGGAGCAGCCACTGAGCTAGGAAGAAAACTAGAATTAGGGAATCATGAAAGTCAAATATTTGAATATTTCACGAAAGAATGATCAACTACATTGAGTGCCATCAAGACCAAGTGAAAGAGGGTAAAGAAATGTGTTATTTATTGCTGTGCAACAAACCACCCCAAAACTTAGTGGCTGAAAACAAGGGTTCATTTTTCATGGTTCTGTGAGTTGACTGAGCTCAGCTGGGTAGTTCTGCCTTACACAGCATAACCAGTCATTCCTGGGGCTGCATCCAGCTGGGAGCTCAGCTGGGGCTAGAACATCCAAGATAGCCCTCATCCCCCAGGGTCACTTGGTAGTCTGTCCTGAGCTTCACAGTATGGTGGGTGGCAGAATGGTAAGAACAAAGACTGGCGGGGGTTGAAGCATGAATGGGCAGTGAGAACATGGAAACAGCCAATGGAGATAGTATCTGCAGGAAGTTTTACTATAAAAGGAAACAGAGGGGCGCCTGGGTGGCTCAGTGGGTTGAGCCTCTGCCTTGGGCTCGGGTCATGATCTCAGGGTCCTGGGATCGAGCCCCGCATCGGGCTCTCTGCTCAGCGGGGAGCCTGCTTCCTCCTCTCTCTCTCTCTGCCTGCCTCTCTACCTACTTGTGATCTCTCTCTGTCAAATAAATAAATTTTAAAAATCTAAAAAAAAAGGAAACAGAGGAGGTGGTGGTTAAAAACTGACCTTCCCAGAGGGAGAAGGGGGATGTGGGGTCCAAAAAGCTTTTTGTCCATATTCTGTTCTAAGATGAGGTAATCATAGCTAATGCATAGCTTCCTTCTGTATAACTTACCCAGTATGGAGATCGTTGATGTTATGTGAATCATTGGTTGGGGCTGGGAGAGGGCCAGGTTGAGGACAGCATCCTAGAAGAACCTGGCTCGGGCAACTGAAGATTGGTGAGGCCGTTCACGGAGAAGCCTGCTTGCAACTGAATATGGGATTTGGGATCTGATACAGAAGTGTAAGGTGGGCACCAGGTGGAGTTGATCTGGAGTTTAGGAACCAAGGCTGGAGCTTGTGTTCTGTTGGTCCTGCTCGCGACCAGGCTCCTCTTTCTGTCGAGTAATCTTGAGAGCGCAAAGTTTCTACTGGGTTCGGTGTACTTACACGGTAGTCCATTGCCAAGCCAGCAGTGTCGCAATTGGTCTTCCAAGATGAGCCCAGCTGAGACCCTGAGCAACTCCCTTTCTGACCATCACCCCGCCCAGAATAAAGCGGAGCCACAGCACCTGTGAAACGTCCTGGTTCAAAGCTCTGAAAATACCGCTCTGTGGAATCAAGTAACTTTGGGCAAGCTCGTTTTCCTCTCTTTTTGATAGAAAAAAATCCTTTCATAATTTGGTACCACCCAATTAGTTTTGTGGTTTTACATATTAACCATTACTTAAAACCACTGCTGTATTTTCAGAGCAAGGCACACCTGTATAAAATGATGTTTACGAAGCAATTACAATAAAATTTAAGTTTTAGGTTCTATGTGAGCTATATAATCCGTTTATCTCATTAAAGAAAAATCTATTCTGTCTTCTTTTTCTTACTGTAAAGAAACTTGAAACATTTTTATAATACCACATTGGTCAGTTTCCATGGTTCTTTTTTATTTTATTTATTGAGAGAGCGAGCATGCCAGTGTACGAGCAGGGCGAGGGGCACAGGGAATGGGAGAGAGAATCTCAGGCAGACTCCATGTTGTGTACAGAGCCAGACTTGGGCTCAGTCTCACAACCCTAAGATCATGACCTGAGCCAAAATAAAGAGTCAGACGCTTAACCAACTGAGCCACCCAGGTGCCCCTCCAGAGGTTTCTTTCTTTTTTTTTTTTGGAAGATTTTATTTTTTACTTATTTGGCAGAGATCACAAGTAGGCAGAGAGGCAGGCAGAGAGAGAGGGGGAAGGAGGCTTCCCACTGAGCAGAGAGCCTGATGCGGGGCTCGATCCCAGGACCCTGAGACCATGACCTGAGCCGAAGGCAGCGGCTTAACCCACTGAGCCACCCAGGCGCCCCTGCCTCCAGAGTTCTTACTAGTTGAAGCAGAATTCTACAGTTGTATAAAGTTCTTTTCTCATTGTTCCACATTTTTCTTTTATTCTACTTCCTCCACTCTCTCCCATCTCATCCCACTGCTAGAGAGAGAGGGGGAGAGAATCATGGTAATAAGGACTGTGTTTATATGTTTATTCAGTGTAATTTTGGTGAGATTGGTGCTAAACTCTGGAAGGTGTCAAGGATAAAAGAACACACTGAGGCTGGGAATTCAGACAGACAAAACGGGGAACAAGTACACACTGCAGAGTGAGAAGCACAGCAATAGAAGCAGAGACAAGGCAGACAGCAGGAGAGGAGGGACAAAGAACTCCCTGGTGACCTGTTCTGTATCTGTCCCCAGACCCGCTAGGTGGCCAGTACAGCACCCCAGGAACATAAGGGCCTGATTTCTGATGGGTGTGAATAGGTACGAGGGTGTAAGTAGTATGTTCTTGGGCAGCTAGCCCACACCCTGTGGCAGAACAAATTTGTCTCTTTTAATTACAAATTTGACAGGTTATTTGAATTAGGGAAAAAAAAAAACAACATGAAACCTAAGTGTGTAGAAGTTCCCAGGCTCAATGATGCCCCATTCTTATTCCCCAGGCCACCAGCCACCACGAACTTGGTGGGCGTTATTCCAGACACAGATACTCTCGAGATCTTTAGGAAGGGCAGCTTGTAGAATGAGTGATTAGGGGAAGGTCAAATACTATTTCTACTGTTGAGAATCCTTTGTTCCAGGTTTTATTTGTCTTAAAAAATATACAGAATTTACACGTTACTTTCTATTTGGGGGGCCTTCATTTTTCCTTTTCAACTCTGGCATAGAAGGGACAGTGATTTTACAACATTCCAGAATTAGCACTTTAAAAATTGTAAAGGGTATTTCTGGGACCAAGGGAGGGAAGAGCCCAGGAAGGGGGAATGGAGAACCTGGAAGTGAATGAAAGTGAGGACACAGATGGGAAGGGGTTTTGGGAGGTGGGGGTAGGAGAGAAGCCAGGCTCTGAAGGGAAGCAGCAGGCCTTTTCTTTCCCCTTCCTTACCAGGGCTGGCCTGCTTACAGAGCTGAGGGGCAGAAAACGGCAGGAGAGGCCTCCGCATGGGAAGGGCAATGGTGGCAGCAGGAAGGGAGGCAGCTATGCTCCCTGACATGGACCATGTCCCTGCCTGTGCAAGCCTCGCCCCCGGCACAGCCAGTCCTCGTATCCTTGGTATGTGGCTTTGAGAACTGCTGTTAGGTTCATGGATTTTCACAGTATTCCATGCCCCTTGTTTACAGCCCATTGTCCACTAGAAGGTGAAATCCTAGGAGATGAACTGTCTTTCATGTGTGCCTGTCCCTGGGAAAACTAGACTCGAAGTTGAATGACAGAAAACTTCTGAAGAAAGTATGTTTCAATCCAAAATGGGTACCTACAAAGAAATGTTTAGAACCCAAACCATTCCTAAGGACCTTCTATTCCTTTTTAATAATTGAAAGTATATAAAGTAATTAGAGAAAGACAAATTTTAAAAAGCTTTTAGCTAGGCTTTTGATTAAAATCTCAATTTTACTTATTAGAGTGTGAATGCAGACATATTTATGCTCTCTGGCCTCACGTTCATCCGTAGGATGAATGGACTACAGCACCCACGTCATTGGGTTGGCCTGAGGAAGGAATGAAAATCTGCCTTGTACGCAGGAAGAACTCACACGGACTAAAGATAATCAGGGCTTCAGTTCAAACCTCTCTAGAGCACCCGATTCTTGTCAATCTAAAATGAGGGGTGGGTAACACGCCACATCACACAGTGATGGGGTCTGTCTCAATCTCACTGCTTGGTGCCAACTCAAAAATCACGCTAGAAGTCTGAGGAGAGTAGGTCCTGATAACTAAGGCGGAGCATCCCACAGGTATCCAGTCTGTGGATTTTTACTATTTTTTAGTTCAGATTTAGGTCTCAATCAGCTGGGCCAAAAGGCAGACCAGTTAAGGCAAAAGAGGAGGTGTAAACGTGCTTTGGGTAGCCCTCTGGTACAGCAACTGAGGGACGCCAGGGGTGTGTGCCCGGGACACCTGCGGCCTTGCCAGAATTAGGTACAGAAGAGCACGGGCCTCTGCTCCCTCTGGAGCCTTGGTTTCCAGGACCTTGTTTCCAGTCGGGGTCCTCCTCCAGAGGGGACTCTCAGCCACTTGCTGCCCCCTTCCCAGGCCCTTCTTCTGCCCTCAAGTGCTGCCCCCAACCCCATACACTTCTTCCTTGGTCTGTGGCTTCTCTCTCACTTTGCCACGTATCGTCCCAGACCCGGCTTTGGGGACCCTCAAAAGCGCATCTGAAACAGAGTTGGTGCTTCTCACTGAACCAGCACTTCCGCTCCCACCCTGAGGCAGCGGGTCACCAAGGCACATCCCTCCCCCCACATTCACATCTGCCATAAGCTCCCTGAAGACTGGGGCTGGGTTTTGTTCACTCCTGCAGCCCCAGCACTAGAACACCACTTGGTATACTGTAGGTGCTCAATAAATACTTGCGGGGTACCCAGGCTGGGGGCAATGAGTGCTCTTAAATGTCCATCAGTAAACACCCACCCCCCTGGCACAGCAGCATCCTGTGTTCATTCCTCTCTTTCAGCAACTGCTTCCCCAGCAATACTTCCCATAAAAGAATAGGGCACATTAATTTTCACATTTAAACTTTCAGAAATAGTAAGAAGCATAAGTTTGACACAGTTTTTCACATTCTCAAATCTCCTATGAGTCAATAAGCAGAAAAAGGGAACGAAAAGTCAGAATTGGATATAGAATTCAGATTTTTTTCTTTCAAAGACACATTTTATACAACTTTCAACATTTATACTTTCAAACAAAATGAGCAAAAAAATACACTGAGTGTTAAAATAATCAAAACAGAAGTAATACAATTTTAATTTCAATATTTTAGAAATACAGAAATTGGAAAGTAAGAGTACTAAATACAACTTTAAACAAGTCACTTGTCATCTCCTATAATAACCAATGTAAGCTACTTAAAGACTTACAAATTTAAAACAGAAACAAAATAAATACTGTACACTTTCCCTGCCTGCAGGCAAAAGATGGGAAATACTGTTATGAATCAAAAAAAAATGCTCTTAAAGCTTCAGCATCCCATTTCCCAGCCACACCCCACTCTGTTGTCACACCGTGTGCTTCTGTATTCAAAGGACACACATGTGCACACAGACGGACTGCCTACACAGACAGACAAGACATTACTCCGCAGACACCCCAAACAAGAAAGGGCAACAGTCACCTTGGACCATGGGCATAAAAATCAGTTAAGGAAAGTCAGTCAGGCTAGCAAAACATTACTACAAAACTAGTAAATACCATAGCCAACAACTGTCCCCTTTTCAAATTTCACAGATTTAAAACCCCTAAAACCAACACTACCCCCACATTGCCACCCTCTACGCCCCCACCCCCACCCCCCAAAAAACCTGCTGAAGCACTGGCAAAGTTAGACATTTCACAGTAAATGTGAAAATTCATATTATATAATCTCTTAAAATGAACCTTTTCACCCTCTTTCCACAGCATGAAACTGTTATGGCTTAATTTATATTAAAAGTAGAAAAGTCTTTTCGGAAGGAAATACAGTCTGCAAAGACGCATATGTGTTTCCTGATCAGTGCTATTTCATACCTAACAACTGCATGACTTGCTTTTGCAGTCAGAAGCTGTTTTTGAAAAAACTGAGGTTATAGCTTTTGATTCAGTCTAACCATAAATGTAAGGCCCTTAGTTTGGTTTAGGTTTCTTTTGCAAGATAAAATAACCTTGGGGTTCACTTAGCAAGTTACACCTCAGGTCCCTGACTATAATGTAGAAGTTTGTATGTATGCTTTGTAAAAATAAAGGTTACTTGTGAATCTTAGAGGGAAGAAATGATTCTAGGCAAGGAATCAACTCCTCATTATATATCACACGTAATGCTGGTAACTGTTACCAACCAAAATCCACCAAAGAAATGTAAGAGTATGTCTGGGTTACTTTAGTCCTGCAAAATATTCTATATTCCAGCATTTATGATCATTGTTTTGGTGAAAAATCTTGGGGGGAAAGAGCTGACATTTTGAAAAGGAAATGGCCAAAATAAAACTGGGTGGAGGCAAGGTTTATCTTTATGATCAAGTTCCCTTTAGGACTGCTTTCTGAAAAAAAGAAAAGTGAATTCAGAATGTCACAGGTCTTGCATAGGTAAACTACTTGGAGGTCAAGGGCTACGTGGTAGCCAGGGTTTATTAGTGAAATAGTGCAGAGCAGATAAACTTGGAAGAATCACTGAATACAGCTTCAAAAAGGTTGTAACAAAAAATTTAACTTTGCACTTACCAAGACAAAGCTTTAGGACACTAGAAAGGGCACCAAGGGTGAGTGGGAGAGTCTAAGGGGTAATGCAGGCAAGTGAGTATTATTTTCCCTACCCATTATAAAGGGAAAAAATACGATAAAAGAATAAAACCACAGTCATGATAAGCTAATTGCTTTGGAAATAGGCATTTGCTTCTTAACGCCCTTACTTTAAAATTTTTGCTTACATAAAGGTATCAAATAGTTGACTTAGGGCATGACGTTCAGTGAAAAACAAAAGGGTTTTTAGTAAGGCTACAGTATTATTAAAATTACATTACGTTCATCAGCATGGAGTAAGTATATTATTTGTCTCCCTTTCTTTCCACCTGACTTGTAATCAGTGTGTGATCATCATCCACCCCTGGATGAGGACAGGATGCACAGTGTCACACAACAGGGGCTGAGGAAGCAAGCTACCTGAGGTCTAGCGTCCTCTGTGACCCCAGGTGAGTCACTGCCCTCCTGGCTTTCATTGGTCTCCTTTACTTACTGGCAACACTCCTTTCCTAGGCTCATGATTTGCAGCTCAACCTTCTCAAGATTGCTTTAGATAAAGGCTTGGACATCTGAAAATGACTGATGATTTTTAGCTTCTCTTTTCGGAGGGAGCAATTAGCTTCATATTTAATGGGGGAAAATGAGCTTTTGAAAAATTTTCAGATTTACATTATTCATCTCTTAATATAAAATTGCAAAATGCTTACATGCTGCAATAGTTACTCCTGGCAGTAGTCACGTGGGCCGTACAATCACTCATCACTCTTTGGGGAGTAGCCCTATCACTACAGAGAGCATCTCTTGAAAAGGACAGAAAGAATCTTCTCCTTTGAAGATGTCATGTCTCCTTTCCACCACTAGAGTGGCTGTGGTTTCTCCCTCTACCCAGCAAGCGGCTGTTAGCCAACCCTGAGCTGTCTTTTTTGGTTCCCATCTACTGACCACTTTCTATTTTTTCCCTAGCTTCTTGGGTAATTGCTACATTTTAATTGCATGACTTACTTGACCTCTATCTAGTGCCTGAAGAGTAGGCAGAGTCTGTGGAGCAGTACTGTCCTAATTCCTCTTCGAGCAAAACCTAAAACCATCTTTGAATTCCTTTAAATCATCTTAATGATTACGTGGGGATACACAATCTCACTCTTATCCATCAACTCACTTCTTTTTCTTTCACTTCAAGCATGGATTCTGATTTCAATCCAACACCTTCTTAGAGATTCTTCAGATGTTTTAGGTAGCATGCTCTGGGCATATACTCGATATGAAACAGATTTTAGGAGTAACAGTTTTCACTTAAAAAGGATATAAATATGCGTTGTCAGTTTTATCATTTAAATAATGATAAATTCTCTGCAAGTATGAAGTGTCAATAATTAAGGAATGCTTTTCTGTGTTTTTCTTAACCACATTTTTATCCAAACTGCCAAATGAGAAAACCAAGACTCAGAAAGAGTAAGTGACTTATTTAGTCACACAGCTGATCCATGAATGACAGAACTTGAACAAAAACCCAGGTTCATCCTCCCTTCCATGATATATACCATACCCTTCTATTACCAACATTAAACTACTAACTTTTGAAAAAATGTTTCTTAAACTTTAAAAATAAAAAAAATTGACTTCCACTTCTACAGTTGTACTTTTCCAATTGAAACTAATAAAGTTATGCTCTTTTTATTACTACACGGGGCCTCTTCTGCTTAAAGTTTGCTTAGAAATGAAAGTAATACTGCTTATTTCTTGGAGAACATACCTTCCAGAACAGAGCCCCCCACCCCAGCTTTATGTTCCCCCCAGTACTAAGTCTCACCGGGCACATGGACATTGGATAAATACCTGCGGCCATCAGGCGAGTCAACACGGTAGGGCTCAATGACAAGGCAAGAATTAGAATTATTAAAAAACACACCAGTACTGAAGCTAAGTATTTACATCGTGGTCACGATGGTCTTGTTTTCTCTGGGTTTCTAGGATTTCCGTCGGAATTTTAAAATCTGTATGCTTAATGAAATTCAGTGTATTTCTAGGGTGCTGAACTACTATCAACCACCAGCTGTCTTGTTGATATCATTCATCAATCCTGGAGAGCATAGTATGTGACACTATCCCAGTACAGGGGATCCCAGGTGAACAGAAGTCACTTGTTTCAATCAATACAGAAAAAATCATTATCTACTACTACCATTAAAATCGCATCTGTCAAGTCACAACTGTTTTACCTATTTATCTGCACTTAACTAGCTGAATGCCACCACTATTGTCTCCTTGTCTAAGCTGCAGCGTCTGTGTGGTAGAGGGTTTATAAATGAGACTGAGGAGAAAACACGGAATCCAGCCACTTCCACGAGATAAAGGGAGGCATCACAGCCAGCAAGTATAGAACAAGCTTGACTAGGCAACTCACAAGCCAGTGAGTTGAATTTTCACCAATTTGGAAAAAGATACATGAATTGTTTCAGTGGTTAGATTATCTTACTGAAAGTTTTTTTCACGTAGCCCGTTCATGGGCTAAACTTGCCAAAAATGAATCCACAGTACCTTAATATTTACACATTCTGCTACTTAAAATAAAATTAGATGTACTGGCCTAAGTACACAGGGCAGATACTGGTCACCATTTTAACTCATAAAAATAAATTGATTTTAATTTTTTATAGCTAAAGAAAAGAAACCAGGTAATTAAAAATACCTAGAGCTATAAAAATGTAAAGAAAACAAAAGAACACAAGAAGGAATTAAAATTCTGATTTCTTAAACCAAAACAAAATCATGTGAACTCTAACCACTAAAACAATGTCTACAGAAAACCAAAACATTACATACTGGGAGATAGGAAAATCAGTCAAACCCCAACTTCTGACATCTTGAGATCCAGTGACCAAACGACTGATTATACCCATCTCTTAACCAGTTTTAGCATAGTGTAGACAGAGTGACGTAGGTCCTTTACAGACATTTAGTGTTTCCATAAAAACTCTTTTTCCTGACACCTAGATAAGACCCAGAATTTGGTCCAGTCATCTGGACCAGAAAGGTTCATCCATAAGCTGTTTTGTATGTATTCCATGAGATACTGGAATGGAGACAGAATAAGAAATATTTCTCTTTGAAAATACACATTTAAATGCAACCATGAAAGATGACAGTAGAGATGTTTTTTCTTAGCGCTTCAACTGATACTTAATACAGAAGGGCAAGTCCTGCTACCTTGCTAAGTAAAAGAGACAAATCCATAATATGGCCATATTACTTCTCCATAAAAATAAATTTTATCTTATTTGCCTCTATTTTCTTCGTAGAAATTTGTAGACTTTTTTTTTTTTTTTTCAGAATTGGGAATATCTTCACCCTAGCCCCAGAAATCACTTATTTTTATGCCATGGGGAGGAAAAGGGAAAATATAAGCTATTACGAGCAACTGAAAACTGGCATTTAGTAAGAGCTATGCATAAAGGAGAAAAGTGATTCCTTAAAGCTCAACCAGATACTCAATATACACTGGTTAAGTTAGGACAGATGGAAGAAACTGCGAGAAGCACCCATTTTACTCCAAATCCATATCTTAGATTATGTCTTTAGAAGGTTAATAAAGAAGAAACTAAACATACATACACCCGAAAGATCTACTCCAACATGCTTGCTTCTATACAACTTAATATAGTATAGTCCTATTATATTACGTCTTATTATGCAGATTTGAATATACGAAGTCAAACCATATCTCATTATTTTCCAACAAGTTAGGTACACAGAATAAAAGCGTCATAAAATATAACCTCTGTGGCAGGTGCTCGTCCTGCCCTCCAACACCAGCAGTATGAAGAAGGCCCTCTGTAGTTACAAATGTATTTGAAAAACTATAAACATGACAATTTAACCAAACTTATAATCCTTTTCCCACAAGTAGGAAAAAGATATTAAAGCTGTTCTCTTTGGGACCCAGATATCATCAGCAAAAATGAAAATGCAAGAAGCCTATTTTTACAGAATTAGAAGAAAATTGCAATGTCAAACGAAGTGAGAAATGTGGGATCTTTTATGTAATTCTTACACATTGGCTATGAAAGTGTTTCCCTGCAAAGAGAAGAGTCTTGTTGCGTCGTCACAAAATGATGGGGAGTGCAGAGGGAAGGTGGGATATAAGGTAATCAACCTGGATAACAGTATGCACCTTGGATGTTAGCAAAAGCGAAGCTAATAGCTTATAAAAAACACATGAAATATATAAAATAAAATGATTTTCATATACATCTTAATTTAAAATAATTAATGCATCAAATCCCTGTTTAAGACTTTAACCTGAATATCAAATTTAAGAGTCCAGACTAGTTACTGTTACTGTGGCTCTTCCCCACATGTAACATACACACTATCAAAAATAATTTAAAAACTTTCACATTCTTAAATCTAAATTAGTGAGATATTTCTCCAGAAATCTTCCAAATAAATAGCTTTAAAAAAGAAAGAATTTAAAAGCTGTTAACTTTAAAAAAAAAATCTGTTAAATAAATTATTGATAATTCTTTACCCTACCACTGAAAATAAATCAAGACACTACCAACAACAAAATGAAATTCAAGCCCTGACAAGAGACCTTTTCCAGTTCAAGGTCTCTTTTTAAGGTTCTACCCTCCTTCTTCCTCTCCCCCACCAGGTCCAAATGGTTATTGCTGAGTGGGTGTGGCACAGTGAAAATGCAGCATCAGGTTCATTTTGTTCCTCCGGCAGTGTTCTCTACTGTACATGCAAACTGCTCCGGGCAGGGGCGCGGCGGGGAGCACCAGGCTCCCGCGCCTCCGCCACTAGTCTGTCTCCAAAGGGAAGAGCGGCCGCAGTGGCAGCTCATCACACGAAGAAACGGGCATGGCCATTTCTGTTCAACTTCAGGATCTTCCCAAGACGTTGTTTGGCTGTGGCCATTCCTTTTTTTGGACGTTTACCTGTGAGACAGCAATGACAGTGTGAGTAACAGTGAAGACCGTTCCTGACAGCACCGGCAAGGCTTCTGGGTGTGCTGCATGGCCAAAGCCGCACTCCGCACTCCGGGAATTCTACTGTTCCAAACCTCCCATCGCATTACTCGAGAGAGAAAAGCCAATCTCCTTCCCGTGACTCACCAGGCCGACCCACGGTCTGATCCCGCCTCTCGCTTGAGCAGGAGCCCGACCCGATCTTGCATCAAACCGCCCTTGGGCCACAAAACTGACAGCAGCTGCATAAGCAGCCCACGAAGCATTTCTCGAAGCATTTCTCACCCTGGTACGGTGGGCCAACATTATCTCCTTGACCTTCACTGCGGTCTGCCCTCCCACTTCCCCAGGCCCAGCAGGGCTAACCCCTTACTATCCTCTACAGGATCGACCACCCCCTTCAGAAAGCTACGCCCAAGCCCCGGGGCTGACCTAGGGAGCCTGCCACTGCGGGCCCACTGCGACCTGTGCACCCCGCCCCTGCGCCCACAGCGACCTGTGCACCCCGCCCCTGCGCGCCGGCCAGAGCACATCAGGCGCCAGGTGGGGGCAGCTCCCGGGCGGAGGCCCCTACACCTATCTGAGCTACCAGCGCCACTGCCACAGGCGGCCCCAAACACGCTGCCGACAGCCGTGTCCACGTTACCTTTTGTCGCCTGGTTGCTGATAGGTGGTGGATTTGACGCGGGTCTCTTGGTGGGGTGAAGGGGCACGGAAAAGGAAGTTTCACCAACTGGCCTTTCTGGGCTTACACTGCCATTATTTATCCGGCACGCCCCTGAAATCAAGCTGGAATTCTGCGTATACTTCCCATTTTGAGGGCTTGAGCCACTGCTGTCCACAGAATTCCTACTTTGTACCTTCTGGCTGATTTCTGATGAGCCTTCCTTTTTGATGCATTTCTGGCCTCTACTTAGATCCTAAAAAAAGGAAGGAAATAAGGCTGGATTTTTAGAGTTCCTTTACGGTAAGTGAGGTATTTAACATCTCTGTGCAATAGCAAGTCAAGGGAGAGAAGAAACAGACCACTGAACTTTGGTTTTCTTAACATGTAGCAGCCACAGACGACCACCCTGCCAGGAAGGTCGTGTCACCCTAAAACCTGACAGCATGAAAGGACTCAAGTAGGAACTTCTGCATCATAACTTAAGTCCAGAAGAAAAAAAAAAAAAATATATATATATATATGTGTGTGTGTGTGTATAAACTTTATACATACATATGTAAATGTGTGTATCTATATATTATATGTAATGTATATTATTTATTATAATATGGCATTCTGCACGTGCTTCGACATGCCAGGAAGGAACACATGGCTGGGACATGTGAACCTACCAGTTCCTCAGCACGTCACACTTCCGTGTATCTCTCACGGTATGATGCACTATCTTTTTTAGAATCTAACTTCTGTTACGGTTCATCTCCACTGTATTTAAATTGTTTGCTAAAAAAAGCACCTAGGTGCTGAGCCCCAAGACTGGTTTTTCTCTAACAATTCTTCCTTCAATCTCTTTAAGAGATCACTGAGTGAACCATCAGGAAAAAAACCAACAATGCTACTGATGGGTAGGTCTTGAAACCAACAGAAAGGGTCATGACTGGAAAGGAAAATATAAACTTGAAAAGAGCATACTGAAGATGTGATGTTTCATGAAACTAGCCGTGTGTGTGTGTGGGTGTGTGTGAGAGAGAGAGAGAGAGAGAGAGATTAATTCCTGATTCTGCAATGGTCAAATAAGCTTTAAAAACAGCACTACAGGCAAAAGAAATCTGACTTTCTCTAAGGTGATCTTGCTAATCATCTATTCTCTACTTCTTTATTATCAAAGACAATTATAAAAACAACAGCTACATTTAAATAATAGCTTACTTTAAAAAAAAGATTTTATTTTTAAGTAATCTCTACACCCAATGTGGGGCTCAAACTTACATTCCTGTGATCAAGAACTGCATGCTCTACTGACTAAGCCAGCCAGGCAGCCCAATAATAGCTTACTTCTAATACTGAATCCTATAATGCTAATAAGTTATTATAACTTATTAGCTACAATGCTAATAAGTTATAATGCTAATAAGTTATAACGTTATGACTGCTAAGGCACTATAAAATTATACACTGAATAAGTGAATTACTAATAGTTAAGGGATTCCTTCCTTGACCTTTGATTCTGGAGCATACTCTTCTATTAAAAGAACCTGTATTTACAAAACGTTACCTTAAAAAATTAACTTGGCTCTTTCTGTCATTGTTAAATGTCTAAGTATTTAGAAAATTTAGAAAGGCAAATGAAGAAAATAAAAACCATCCATCAGGGATGCCTGAGTGGCTCAGGTGGTTAAGTGTCCATCTCTTGACCTTGACTCTATCTCAGGGTCATGAGTTCAAACCCTGGATCAGAGCCTACATCCCAACATGGAGCCTACTTAAACAAACACCTATGATTCTACTACTCAGTGAATATGCTTGGGGTTAGAGAAGTTAGGGGACTCTACTCTGCAGCATGAGAATTTTGATTCTTTGGCTGTCATTTTCCAAAGTTTGTAGCCAAAGGTCCTATCACTTTTCTTGTTTGGTGCTACTGGTAAAGCTGTGGCTTTTCAAAAAGCTATCTGAGGTTCATTTTGTTTGGTATAAGCATTTATATGCTGGGATCCCAAGACATCAAGTGTCTTGGAACAAGGACTCTTAATCTGGAGTTAATGGATGGTCTGAGTAACGGTGAGGCACAAACCATAAGAAAATGCTATGCAAAAATCAGTATTTATGGGGCGCCCGGGTGGCTCAGTGGGTTAAAGCCTCTGCCTTCGGCTCAGGTCATGATCTCAGGTTCCTGGGATCGAGCCCCATATTGGGCTCTCCACTCTGCGAGGAGCCTGCTTCTTCCTCTCTCTCTCTCTCTGCCTGCCTCTCTGCCTACTTGTGATCTCTGTCTGTCAAATAAGTAAATAAAATCTTAAAAAAAAAATTCTAAAAAAAATCAGTATTTATGATGAACACTTTTCTGGAAAGAGAGTCAATATCTGTCATCAAATTCTCAAAGAAATTTGCTGTCTAAAAATGTTCGAGAAACAACATTAGAGATTAAAGAGAGATCCTCATGGTACTTTTTCCCCCCTCTTCTTCCAGCCGGACATAACCTAGAAGTGTTGGCTGTCAGTTTTCAACTTTCCTTAAATCAACTAAACTATTCTTTTCCAGATCACAGTCTACCCATGAGCCTTGCATTAGTTGTTACATCAGAATTTCTAAAAACAGACAGCTGTTCAAATGTGCATTTACTCATAAGTTATTTTTTAGCTTTCCAGATCTAATGGTTAATTACTGGTTGCAGTAAAAAAATAGAAAGCAGAAAAAGAGTTAATGACAATCCTAAATCTCCTTTTGATATTTCAAGCCTTGCATATTACCTGAAGATGAAATCTGGAAGTTGTATCAAATTGTTTAATCCAGGAAGAACTTCTCAAGTCTTGATCTTCGGCCTTGACATGATACCCTAAACAGGAGTTTTAATTAAATTATCTCCACACAAACTTGATCATAACAAGCAAAATTCCCCTATTGTTTAAAACTTAAAGTACATTTAGGTTGACGCTTTATTAAAAAAACAACTATGTTAACACTTTATTTACTCATACACTTTCCACCACACTGCTTTCCCGCTCAAAAACAAAAGAGTCATCAGCTCACAATCTAACATGTTAATTCTTTCAATTCTCTCAAAGACTGTCTATATGACAGCTTTTGTGCCAGATGCTGGAAGATCCAGAGTCAAGTTCTATGGCCATCTGTTGTAGATGGAAAAGCCAAATGCAATATACTCTCTCTAAAACTGGTATATTTTTCCATATAGAATAAAGGCATATGTTTGCCTGAATTCTGCAGTATTTTCACAGAAGCCTTCTTTTCAAGTGAGGACCAAAGAAATTACAGGGAGAAAGAATGGTGTGGACAGACAGAGAGACCTAGACCTGAATTTGAGTTTTTCCATAACACCTGGATTTTTAGTCAAGTTATTTAACCTCTCTAAACCTCTGTTTCCTCTTAAACAATAAGTCAAGATTTTGAGATCAGAGAGTCCTCGATTCCAATTCCAACACCAGTGGATAATAACAGCTATGTAAGTACGGGCAAGTTCAATTAACTTCACTAAGTCTTCTTGCTTCTACCTGTGAAAGTCTTATTACATACACCAAAATGTGGTTTCAAGAATTAAGTGAAATGGATATCAGGTTGCTGGTATACAATCCACACAACCAGGTAGGAATGAACATGATTTCTGCGGCAAGCATCTCTGCCCAGGCTTTCATGTGATACCATCTTCTCCCCCATCCTCCTCAGACTTTTGGGCAACAAAATTTACCCCAAAGGCACAGAGAAGAAAACACTACATGGCCATCCCTGGTGCTATCACTGAGTCTTCTCTTTCCCAATAATTCTTTTTCAAGTAGGAGAGAGAATGTCCTCAACCAGAAACAGATCAAAACTTGTTTTCCCTCCCACAAAAGGAAAGAGGATTGACGGTTCAAGCCTAGTGGACCACATAAGATGTCTAAGATGCCTCCACACTCCTTCCACTCAGAGTGGCTTATGAAAGGGAACAAGTACTAAGTGTCTTGCAATAGCCTTGGTAGGATTATGCCAGTGAACACGATTCTCCAGACATTAATTTACATTTTGAGTTCTTATAACTTGCATCTTACATCTGTCAACTTTATGTATTTTTTTGGCCAATATGCTTAATGCCATTTCCAACTACCGATGTGCAATTAACAGTGCTTACTCATACTGTCTAACCTCAACTAGGATGGGGAGCTGTGACATTGGGGGTCCTATGTTCCTTTTTGGAGACCGATCATGTATGCTTCTTACCACATTCCACTGGCTTATCACAGCGATACACCTGTTGAGCCTCCTGGTGACTGCTGTGGCAGCCGCCGGGATCCTGGAGACAGTCTCCTTCGCCACTGCAGTCTGTGCTTTGTGTCTGCCTCTGTAAACACGCAGAGTAGTGCAGCCCTGCCATTGACAACATGCCCTGAATAGCTTCTTCCTCTGTGCTCGTCGAGGTAGGACATTCCCTAAAGAGAAGGTAAGCAGAAGGACAAGAGCTTATTTCTTCTTCTGGCATCTTCGGTAAAAGTTAAAATTAAAAAACGTTTTCATACTGCTTACATTAAAATGTAGTAAGGCCACTAACCATTGGTAAGCCTACCTTTTAATTGGAATTTCACTTCTAGAGGGCTTCTGGCCCTTCTGAAGGAAGTTCCTCATCACAGTAGAGTCCTCCTTGAAGTTTGATGTTACTTCTTGTTTTTTTTCATCACCTGAACTTTCAGACTCTTCAGTGGTAAAATTATTTTTCTGAGATAATAATTAAATGGAAGCAAATCTATGTAAGAAATCTGATTAAGTCTCTACTAACTAAAAACACTGTATCAGTCTAGACAAAGTTAGAAACTTAATTATCATGTAATTATTTCTGTATTTCTTTTTTTTTTTTAATTTATTTATTTGTCAGAGGGAGAGAGAGAGAGCGAGCACAGGCAGAGTGGCAGGCAGAGGCAGAGGGAGAAGCAGGCTCCCCGCCGAGCAAGGAGCCCGATGTAGGACTCGATCCCAGGACGCTGGGATCATGACCTGAGCCGAAGGCAGCCGCCCAACCAACTGAGCCACCCAGGCGTCCCTATTTCTGTATTTCTATGACAGAGTTAAAACCTCGAGTAATTGGAGTATATAATTCCTTAGTAAAAAACATATAGTACCAGTTTTCTTTAAAGTCAAATGAAATATAATCTAAGAGAAATATGAGAAACGTAAAAACATCCACCCTTTCTAAAGCCAGACAAAAGCTATGTTTATCAGATGTCAACAGTCACATGACAGGGTGTGTGTGTGTGTGTGTGTGTGTGTGCTTTTGTGTAATTACCATTACAGGAAAAACCTTGTGCCACAAAGGTCATGGAGACAGGCTTTGGGAAAAGATGTCACTTATTTTCCCCGCAGGTGAAGGAAAGGCGGGGTCATCTTTCCATCAAGCAATGCACAAGTCTCAGGGGTTTGGGCATACCAGTGCAGTGCAATCAGGTCCAGAGTCTTCTGAATCAGAAATATCAGAATATTCTGATGATCGATTCCTGAGTTCCGATTTCACACTTGTAAAAAACCCTGCGAAGACGAAGAGAGAAAAAGAGAAAGTCAGTGGAAGCTCATGAACAGGGTGGGACCTGAAGTCAGACCGGCTTCTGCACAGGTCTCCACTGCCCTGGCTCCATCCATTTCCACTGCTTTCCTCTTCTTCATTCCTTTCTTCCCCCGAAGACTTTTCGCCCGAATTGACCAAGATACAGACTGAACTGTACTCTTAAAACGTTTGTGGCATTTACTGAACATGATGATACATTCCTCATTCGCGTGGAAATTTTCTATTTCTTTCCAGAAAAAAGCCTCCAACACTAAAATTGGCTACAAGATGCTTTTCACTTTCCCTCTTGCATTTTTTCCTCTCAACAGAAAACAAAAAGATAACGCTCCTAAACCTCAAAAGCACTCAAGCAGACAGCGAATCCAACAAGCTTGCAAACCGGGCCTGACCACTGCCCTTCTCTCCCACGTGGCACTGCCAAGTAACCACTGTCTGCTAAGTCCACTGATGAGCAGCCTTTCCCCCGGCACGTGACACATGCAGAGTCACCAACTACAGCAATACCAGATTTACTTAGAATTAGCTCCAACTGTGGTATTCAACACAGACGAAATGTTCGTTTTTCTTGTCAAGTTATCAAAGTATTTAACCACTTTTTAACATAGAAAGGTATAAGGAGGCCCTGACAAATGCCAAGAAATTAAGACTTCACTCGAAGAATGATCTCAAGAAGGAGGAGGTGTTACTGTTTGTCACACTGATGATAACCAATTAGTAGCCAAGCAGAGGTCTTCCTGTCAACAGGCAGTCAAACAGAACAGTACCTGACTACTAGTAGCTTCAGGGAGCCAATTATGCGTGTCTCCTAATGCTGAAAACCATACACATGTTCACTAAAATTACGTATGAAACTATTAAACTTCTGATTATTTTATTCTTTTGAGTAGAGGCCCATAAAATGCGCAAGCTTTCATGTGACTCTTGAAACAACTGTCACCTGACAAGGTGTCACTGCCCAGCACATACCCTCCTCCCTAAAAACACCTTCCCCGGGCATGACACGTCACGTGGCATTCACAGTCACATCTCCCCCATGGACAAACTACTCAGAAATACTTCCAATTTCTCAGGAGAGTATTAGGGACACAACAATTTTCAGTCCTACTACAAACTTCAGAACAGTAAAATGAGCACTCGACTTTACGTATTACCACACGGGTAATAAGCCAACCTTTCAAATGACCATTAAAACAAACATACTGTTAAGTGGTTTTTCAGACTCTTCATTCTCCACCCCTTCCATTCCTGAACTCTCTTCCATCTTCATTTTTGCCTTTTTCGTCCTTCTCTTGTCCTCCTCATTTTCGCTGTCCGCTGTATAAAGACTTGGATCGGAGAAGGGTTGTCTCTCGTCCCTGCACAGAGAGGGGAAAACAGTCACGTCACAAAACAGTGCGACAGTGCAGCCAGTCTACCCTCCCCCATCATCTCCAGCCGGAGAGGAGCACTGAGACACTCTCCCCGTAAGCGGGATGTGCACTGGTGACTAGGGGTTAAATAAGCAGAGGGAATCCACGAAAATCTGTATGACACTGTGATCGACTCTACGTACTTAATTATCCTTCCATTGGTCAGCAGTAACCGTAGATCATTATCTTTTGCCCTCCATTCAGGTACCGTGGAAGATGGCTGGAGATGTTTGTTAAATTTTCCATTCAGTTTAGAGCTCAAGACGTCCTTAAAGTATAAAAAACAGAACTTACCTTACCATCTGCCCTCAGATACACCTGCCCCACTAGAGGAGCCCAGGACAGTGCCACCTCCCACCACAACCCCACATCCCAAACCGTGCAGTGTATGCGGCACTGCCACGAAGTGCTTCCTAAAACCACAGCATGAATGTGGCTCCTCCAGCTGCCTGGGCACCACCAGGAAAACACATTCTATAAAGCAGAATGTAAAATTCACATCAAGTAAATTCAAAGACATTTATTTCACTCTTGCAGAGAGCTGAAAAGCTGGAGAAGCAGCGCCCGGATGTGTTTTAGTTCTTTTCTCCTTGCTCCTGCCTGTTGAAGCACTAGTTGCTGGGTCCTTCCTGGTCCTCCTATCCTTGACCTAATCCCTCGTCCTTCCCAGGAGGCCCCGTCAACAGCTCACAGATCACCACCTGCTGTCACCAGGAACAAAGGCCACTGTGTGACATAAAAGCACAGCCATAGCTGGTTTTTAAAAAAGAGGGTTTCTTTTTTGTGGAAAATTTTTTCTTTAATAGCAAAGAGAACCTCCTCCCAGATACTAAGGGTTAAAGAGGTTCAGAACAACAAAAGCTTAAAACAGTATCAATACGATTATTTAAATGTAAAGTCTTTAAGTCGTAATTTCTATAGAATTTCTTCAAGTATTTTAATTTGGAAACACTTCTTACTCATTTTAAATTATGCCTGTTCTTTATTCAGGATGTGAAATGAAGGCTGTTATGTCTCATCACAAACTCACTACCATGTTTTACAAAGGCCCCTGCCCCTCGCCCCTTTGTGCACAAAGCCAGCATTTCGCAAATTTGAATGGGTTTCTTCTAACAGTCTCCCAGAACAGTAGCTGCTCATGCTGGTACTGCTGGGGAAGGAATAGGTTTTCCGCACTTGCTTGTTCCTCAGTTTCCTCAAAGCTCTGTATCCACCTGACTTCTTCCAGTATTTGTCAGCTCAAATGCCGCCACCCAAGAGGCTCTCTGACGGCCCCAGCTAAGCGAGCCAGCCACAGCCCAGCCCCTTTATTCTCTCTCCCTCTACGGTTTTGGCTTCCTCTGTAGTACGTATTATCTGAAATTATGTTATTTTAGTATACGTCTCGTCTCCAATTCTTCCAACAGGAGCTGGAATGGAAGCTACACAATGGTAGAGACTTAAGTTTTCTCACTCTGGTAATTTCCCCAGAGCCTAGAAGAGCGTAGGGTATCTGGTAAACTCTCAATAAAACATGTCCGCAAAGAAAATGAGATCTACTCAGCCTACTACACAGATGCTCAGAAAGCTGAAGCCTGTTCCCTGTCCTGGACATCTGTACTTCTGGACCCCACAATGCAAAGCAAAGATTAAAAAACAAACAGTGCCAGACTTTTTTTTTTTTTTTTTACTATCCCTTTAAAAACTTTCAGGAACAACCAAGTCTCTTTCTATAACCATGTGTCATAATACTTGCCTCTTCCCATGGACACATCTCTAACCTTCTGAGGACCTCCCTTGTATGGAGCTCTAGGATGTCGAGGTTAGAAGGAGTTCGGACATTATGATCTCGAAGTTTCCTCATCTTTCGTCGGGAATGGTATGGGGAAGTTGCTTCGTTTGAGGATCGTGAAATTGGACACACAGTAGAAATTCCCTGAGATTTAACTGGTTTGCCATTTTCCTCCTTTAAGAATTAAATTCAGAGTGTTTTTATGACAAGGCCAGATATATACCTGACTCAATAATCAGCCATAAAAATACTTTAAAAAACAAAAACCATTCATATAAATAATGAAGACCAAATCGTAACACTCATAAGATTCAACATAAGCTTTGCTGAGACCTTTATCCCCTTCACTCCCCAACATAACATACTGTGAACATATTTCTTTGATTTTTAAATAGCATTTTAAAAGCTGAGTTAGTATTTCTACCGTATAGATACAGCCAAATTTGTTGACCTGATACTTACTGGTAGTTATTATAGGCTGCTTTCAGTCTTTCCTATGATGGACACTCTTTCACATATATATTTGCATAAATCAGTAATTGCTTTTTAAACCAAAGTCACCAATTGATGTAGTTTTAAAAATTAACTCTATAGGGACGCCTGGGTGGCTCAGTTGGTTGAGCGGCTGCCTTCGGCTCAGGTCATGGTCCCAGCGTCCTGGGATCGAGTCCCACATCGGGCTCCTTACTCATCAGGGAGCCTGCTTCTCCCTCTGCCTCTGCCTGCCACTCTGTCTGCCTGTGCTCTCTCCCTCTCTCTCTGACAAATAAATAAATTTTTTAAAAAAATTAACTCTATAAATATATCATGAAAACCAGCGGTATACTCTTCCCCATTCCTGATTCCCATTCTCCAGAGCCAACCACTTGCAAGTTTTCTTTTATTGTATTGTATTCTTTTATTGACATATACCTAATTTCATGGCACATATCAGGTATTATATACATAACTTAGCATTTAATGTTGTGAGGTGTACAGGGCAGTGGCACTGAGGACATTTCACACTGCTATGCAGCCACATACTACCATCCATCTCCAGAACCTTCTAATCCTCCCAAACCTAAACTCTGTGCCCATTACACAATAACTCCCATTCCTCCTCACCACCAGCCCCTGACAACCTTCTACTTTCTCTCTCTATGAATTTGACTCTTCTAGGAAGTTCATATACGTGGAATCACACAATAGTAATACCTTTGTGGCTGGCTTATTTCACTTAATGTAGTATCTTAAAGGTTCATCCAACTTAAGCTACCCACCAAAATTCAAGGTTAGCTATTTACCCAAATGTAAAGGCTTCCAGGAAGGAAAAAAAAAAAAAGTATCTTTTGAGACATCCCTCCTGGACAGGAATGCCAGCTAAAGTACCAGATGCACAGCTAAATTTGAATTTCAGATAAACAACAAATATGGAGTCATCCTCCTGATCCAACCCAGACTGGCTGTACTCCCGGCCTGCACAGGTCATCAAAAACCTCTCCTGCCCCGCCTGTGCTCCACCACTTAAAACTGCAACCCCCACCACCATCTTTGGCTCTCACACTCTATCTCGTCCCCCTCCTATATTTTTCTTCACAGCATGTGTCAATTCCTGATACATTAAAGTATTTATGGCTAGCCTCTTCCTACTCAGCTCTATGAGGGCAGGGCCTGTTTTCTTCACTGCTCTCTGCCCATCTGGGTATTCCATATTTGCTGGAAGAATTCCAGAACTCCTTTTTTGGCCTATGTTCTCTCTTTTAGAACAGCACCCCTTCTAAGAGTTTCCTGAAAAGGGTCCATGGGAGGTAATTTTTTTGACACCTTCCTCTTTGACATCTTTAAGATTTCATTTATTTGAGAGAGAGTGAGAGTGAGAGAGCAAGCCCAGAGGGAGAAGTAGGCTCCCTACTGAATAGGAACCCCTACATGAGGCTTGATCCCAGGATATACTCTGTTACATGTATTCTAAAATGTAACCACTATGTGCCTCAGCATAGGTCCTTTCTCACTCACTGTACTGGGCATTCTGTAGAGAAGATGTGTCCTTGAATTCTAAAACATTTTCTTTGATTATTCCTGATTATCTTCTCCTTGTTTTCTATGTTCTCTCTTTCTGTTCTTCCTAATATTTGATGGAGACTATGTAAAATGACCTTCAAATTTTTGTCCTATTTTAGTGTTTTTTTTTTAACTTTATGAGAGATTTTCCCAACTTTATCCTCCAATGACTTTACTAAAAAATGAAAAAGAGAGAAAGGAGTTTTTTGGGGTTTTTTTGTTTTTTAAGATTGTATTTATTTATCTGTCAGAGAGAGAGAGCATAAGCTGGGAGGAGAGGGGCAGAGGCAGAGGGAGAAGCAGGCTCCCCGCTGAGCAGGGATCCCGATGCGGGGCTTGATCCCTGGACCCCGGGAATACGACTTGAGCCAAAGGCAGTCGCCTAACTGAATGAGCCACCCAGGTTTCCCTATATTTTGTTTCTATTATATTTCTAATTTCCAAGAACCCCTTTTCTTTCTTTATGAATATTCCTTTGTTACAGCCACCTGTTCTTTTTTCATGGAGGCAATATTTATATACTCTTTTCTCTCAAGGATATCAATCATATTTGGGTTTTGGGCTAAAGAACTTATTTATTTCCTTCAAATCCTTTTTTCCCCCCTCCTTTATTTTTGGTCTTGTCTTCAAAACTCTTCTTGGCTCTCTATGCATTTTAAAATATAAAGCATTAAAAAGCTAACTATTTCAAGAAATGGTGTTAAGAGAACTAGATAAACATATGGGAGGAAAATAATGCCTTAAATTTACCTTATGCTACACACAAAAATTCAAGACTAGCTATTTACCCAAATGTAAAGGCTTCCAGGAAGGGGAAAAAAAAAAGTATCTTCAACCCCTGGGGTGGGCAAAGATTTCTTAGAGAAGACACTAAAAAATACTAACTATAAATAAAACAAATTTCTAAATTTGTTAATTTTTTTTCTGCTCGGAAAAAGTTACCACTAAGATAATGAAAAGACAAGCCACAGGCTATGGGTAAATATTTATAATGTTCATCATATATGAAAGCATACACGCCAAATGACAAAGAACTTGTGTCTAAGATACGTAATGAACTCCTACAAATCAATAAAAACAACATAATTTCTTAAATGGGCAAAAACTTCAAACAGGTACTTCATAAGAAAAGATACAAATAGGCACAGCACGAGAAAAGGTGCTCAACATCTTTCGTCTTCAGGAAAATGCACATTAACAGCATATGAAATAGCATTTCATACTCTCTAGAAAAGCAAAGATTAAAGAGACAGAAAACACCAGACACTAGCAAGAATACAGAACAACGACAACTCCTACGCCTCAATGGTGACAGTGGCGCAACCATTTTGGTAAACTGTTTGGCAGATTCTTATAAAGCGGAAATTCACTTACGACTTGATAACTCTATTCCCAGGTACTTAATCCCCCCAAAATGAAAACATGTATTTACTACAAAAAAAATACAAGGTTGTTTATAACAGGTTTTTTTTTTTAATGATTTTATTTACTTATTTGACAGAGAGAGAAACCGCGAGAGCAGGAACACAAGCAAGGAGAGTGGGAGAGGGAGAAGCAGGCTTCCCGCCAAGCAAGGAGCCTGTCACAGGGCTCCGTCCCAGGACCCTGGGATCATGATCTGAGCAGAAGGCAGAGGCTTAATGACTGAGCCACCCAGGCGCCCCTGTTTATAACAGTTTTATTCATTGCGGCCACATCTGTATATGACCCAAATATCCATCAACAGGAGAAGGGAAAACAAATTATGGTATAGTCATTCAATGGAATACCACCAGCAGCAAAAAAAGAAAAAAAAAAGAACTACCAGCAGATGCAACAACACAGACGAATCTCAAAAGCATGATGTTGAAAGAAGCCAGACACAAAACTAGGATATGCTGTATGACTGCCTTTTTTTGAAATTCAAAAACAGGCGAACTAATCTGCATTGAGAACCACAGAGGTTTGAATGGTGGCAGCTTACGGTAGTCAGACTGCCTAGAAGGGGGAGAAAAGACTTTCTGGGGTGACAAAAATGACGTAGAGGTCTCAGTGGCAGTATTCGTTACACAAGCGACTACTGAGTTTTCATCAAAACTCAAACTGTACTTTTATGATCTGTGCATTTCACTGCATCTCTTTTTAGAGAAAAGCTAACGGGGAGCTCTGTGTGAGTAGGGCTTTGTCAACTGGTGGGTTTCACTGTAGGAAGCCGCCTGGGTTGCTCCATCAGAAGGTTTCAAATGGTCACTATCACTGGATCTTCTTGGCCTCACAGGTAAAGGTCAGGGTGCCAGTGTTTGGAGAGTCAAGTGGAAAAAGAATCATTCACTATGCAGACTGCCACTTAATCCTCTTGTTTTCAGCATGGTACCCATGTCCCTCAGCTGGGTTCGGTGTCCTGAAGTCCAGTCTCAAGTTCAACCTCTCAACTAAACATCTAGAGTTTTCAGCATGTGTTAAGATAGGGATTTGGAGATCAATTCATTCCTTAAACAGTCCTATAATCAAACCTGTTCTCAATCCCACCTCCACTTTTATATTCAGAGGGTCCTAGCATCCCTAATTCCTGGCTTTTTGTAGGTTTTCCTGTACAAGTAAGACCTGTCTCTGGGCTTCTCCCTCTACCCACATAGATTTTGGCTCTCTCTAGCGTGCTAAATCAGTGATCACTTGTATATTTGCTTTCCAGCTTCCAAAACTGTGCGGAGTTCATCTCTATTATTTTCTGTCTCCAGGAATATCATTTTTATTCTTTTTTTTTAAGATTTTATTTATTTGATACAGAGAGAGGGGCGCCTGGGTGGCTTAGCTGGTTAAGCAACTGCCTTCGGCTCAGGTCATGATCCTGGTCAAATCCCGAATGGGGCTCCCTACTCAGCAGGGAGTCTGCTTCTCCCTCTGACCTCTCCCCTCTCATGCTCCCTCTCTCTCATTCTCTCTCTCAAATAAAGAAATAAAATCTTTAAAACAAAACAAACCAAAAAAAACATACATACTTGATACAGAGAGCAAGCACAAGCAGGGGGAGTGGCAGGCAGAGGGAAAGAAAGAAGCAGACTCCCCGCTGAGCAGGGAGCCTAATGAGGGGCTCGATCCCAGGACCCAGGGACCATGATCTGAGCCAAAGGCAGATGCTTTACCGACTGAGCCACCCAGGTGCCCTAAGGAATATCTTTTTTATTCTTTTACTATCATTTTAGTTCCAAGAAGTAAGAGCAGTAAGTAGGTATGGTTAATCTACCAAGTTTAATTAGAATGCTCTTATTTTATTAAAGGGAAAATGCTCAATTTCGGGATATGCCATGTAGAAAGCACAAACTAATGTATACTTCCTAAACAGCAGGACAAGAATATAGAATTTGATCTCTGCCCGTTAGATAAATGATCATACAAAATCATAAATTATTTGGCAAAATATGGCTGAATACTTTTTCACATACTGAATACTTTTTCACATAGCTTGATGAAGGGGTCTTGGGAGAAGTGAAGCAAAGAAATTCATCTGCATGAGGAGAAAAGGTGGGAGAAAAAGAAAACAAAGTGGCACAATGGTAAAAGGAAAACCAAACTAACAGAGGCAAGCAGCACTTGACACACAGGCCAGACACACATTTTTCATATTTTTATCAGATTGGCATTTCTGTTTCTTCTTTAGTTTCTTTGCATATTTTTCTACAGCCATTTTGCTGCCTTCTCAATGCTCCAATTAAAAAAAAAAAAAAAAAACACACTTTGTTGGAGGGGCGCCTGGGTGGCTCAGAGGGTTAAGCCTCTGCCTTTGGCTCAGGTCATGATCTCAGGGTCCTGGGATGGAGCCCCGCATCAGGCTCTCTGCTCAGCAGGGAGCCTGCTTCCTCCTCTCTCTCTCTGCCTGCCTCTCTGCCTACTTGTGATCTTTGTTAAATAAATAAACAAAATCTTAAAAAGAAAACAAAAACAAAAACAAAAAACCACTTTGTTGGCTACTTTTGCCCAATTATTTTTGCAAGTATAATTCAGCAATTTAAATTTGTAATATTAATTTAGAATTGAGGTATTTTTGAAATGACATTTACTCAACTATTGTTTCACTTCCCTTAGTAAAGATTTATAGTTTTTTTCATACAGACCCACACCTTTCTTATTGAGTTTATTCTTAGTTTTGGTTATCATATGAGATTTATATTTATTTATACATCTACATATATATTTAAGATTACATGTGTGACTTTTGATTTAAAAATCTATTTATATGCAATTACTACCACTCTAAAAACAGAAAATATTTTTCTGCCATATCTGAACACACTGAAAATTTGATGAAATATTCTATCCAAGGATACTAAACACAGCAGTTCATTATTTCTTAGATGTATACCTCTTTCCATTCCCCAAATACAGCCCTAATCTAAGCTGTTAAATTATCAGTTAGCCTCCATTCCTGCACTTAATTTCCTTTCAGTTCAAGCTAGATACTAACAGAACCACCTTCCTGAAGAATTCCTTTAATTGAAATCTCCTTTAATACCCAGAATAGTTCCTAATTAATAAATTAAAACACCTAACCTCAGATTTTACAGACTTTTATCAAGGGGCATGGACATAACCAAGTTGTTCTAATACTTCAGTCAAGGCGGTCTCCTTGCCACACACCACTAACAGAATCCTGCTTTCCAAACCAGTTTCACCTGGCTCTACTCACCCCACCTTACATGTCTTTCTTCCTCTAATTACTTAACACATATTCATCTCTGCCCAACAGAAATGAATGGGATCTGAAATTCTGTGTATGCTCTATTTCTTATTCTTGGAGGAAGCTGAAGAAACTGAAGTGACTGGTAACTGCTTTCTTATTACCTCATTAGGATACAGTCCTCTAAATTTCTCTGTAGGACTTTGGAAGCCTGAAAATCTCAGATTCCTTCCAAAACTGCAGCTCATTCTATTTCATCTAAGAGTATAAGGGCTTTTGAATGTTTGTAATGTAATGGTAGATCCATTTGCTTCTCAAAGCAGACAGTAACCAAGCATTTAGATGATCGTTTCTACTCTTACCTCTATTGCTCGAATTACTTTTGAAAGTTCTTTAATAAGATGTCCAGGTCTGACATTGTCTGGGATCTCAAAAGCATGTTCAGATACAAGCTGTATTTGGAATAACAAAGATAAGACAACCAAAGTTATTTACACTATAATAGATAAAAATTATTTACTAAACAAATTTTGAATTCTCTAGATTTTATAGACATAGCAAAATACTAGTAAGCCAGGTCTCAGAGTTCATGTAGTTGGTACAATACTCTTTAAGGAGATTCTTATTAATTTATAAAATCCTCTTAGTTTGCATTAGAGATGGACTGTCTCACAGTGAATTTTGCGTTATACCAAGATGTAACATTGTACTCTATCCCTCAAAGCCTACTGTGAGTCTTAACTACTATTATAATTAGTAAAGTAACTAATTAAGCCCAACATTTAATTCATAATACATAAGGATTTACAAGTGGGAACACAGGCACTAAAAAAATGATCCTATTTCCTATGGGAGGTCTAATTTTTAATAAATTTTTGTAAACTTTTTTTCTTTTACTAGGAAGAAGATCCCATCAATAGGACAGAAGAATCGGTGAGTTACCATACCTATCCAAATGCAAACTACTGTCATTATTTCTTATGTATATTTCTAAATATTAACCTTTGTATCTAAGAACATTTTAATTTTTTAGATGCACTCAATATGCTAGTTTTTACTTCTGCTTTACATCTTCTCCTTGGTTTTAGCAGAATTTGTTAAAACAAACTAGTAACAACGTAAGTGCTAACTATGTCAGTCAAAATTCTATACTGTTAAGCACTTTCTGAGTGTTAACTTACTAAGCCTTTCAACAACAATGTGACAGAGATACTACTATTAGTCTCATTTTACAATTATGAAATTGTAAATTTCACAGGACTGAAAGCACAGAGGTTCACTAGTTTACTTGCAGCACAGCTGAGATTTGAATCCAAACATCTGACTCCAGAGCCCATGCCCTTGAGCACTACCCTGAGCTGCCTCTCACCAGGCCACAAGGTGAACAGAGAGTTAAATGCAAATATCATGCTTTTAAAAGAGCACTTCAAATGTCATGAATTAACAGTATTTATCACTGATGAATTTTACTGTGCATCAAAATCACCTACAAAGTTTGTTAAAGACAGAGGCTCAGATCCTACCACCAAACTAGTCAATCAGTGTCTCCCAGGGAAGATCCAGAGAGTTTATTTTTTAAAAGACTCTGACAAACACACAAGTTTGAAAACAACTTATCTAAAGCCTTCAGCAGGTAACAAATTTTACAGTTTTTGCAACATATATTTTGTTATTATCTTGTTAAATATTTCTGTAATCTACTTATGCCTTTACTCCTCATCTACATGATGACCTCTCTGACACTCAAAGACTTGATGTTTATTGTCCTGATTGCTTCCACAGTGCCCTGCTCTAACGGGTACGTACTAGCAATGATAATAAAGTGAAAGGAGTAAAAAGTTACTGGGAGGGTAACCTATTAATAACTGTCTCCAGTATCTCTTAAGAGCAGGATTTTTATTTCAAGTGGATGTTCAACAAATTAGTATGGAAATATATTCTTATCAGTTTGCATATCTATCACTTATTAAAGAGTTGCATGTAAAAGTTCCCTGGTCTTCAAGAGCTCATAAACCTAGTGAAGGGGACAGGAATACATTACTTTACAGATATTACTTTTTAAGTCCACTGGCATGAGAAACGTGCTACATAAGCAGAAGGGAAGGACACACGGATTCCAAATGGGGACCTGGGATGACGTCTTGGAGGTAGTAGGATTCAAATGCTAACATCACATTTAGTGAAAATGAAAGCTCCTGCTTGAACCTTGACCTCCCTTTTCCTTCATTTTTATGAAAAGTCTAGTGCGTGGAAAGGAATATGGGCTTTGCAGTCACAGAGACCGAGCTTTAGGCCGAGGTCTTCCACAAGATTCTGGGCAAGTTACATAGAATTCTTTGAACCTCAGCTTCTCCATAGTAAAATGGGGATAACAAGAGCAGATGCGAGCTCAAAGTTACTTATTATCCTATATTTACATGTTCATTTCCCAGTCAATATCCTAAGCATATTTGAATTACTTTCTTTTCCAGATTAAAGAAATGATTAATTCTCATAAATATGAACATAAGCCAGCACATTTGTATATACCATACAATAAAATGGAGGCTGTACCAAAAGCATGATTTCCATTCCCTCGACCGCCCCCACTCACGTGCTGCCAAAGCAGCGTAAGGACGCTCGTTTTCAATCTTGCCACAGAAACAATAACAATTATTTCTCTAAAGACAACAACTTACTTCTTTCTTCATCCATAACTTTAAAGCAGCATGCAGTGCTTTCACTCCCTGTACTAGGTAAGTTTGAGGCTGGAAACCATCTTCTCTCAGTTCTGTGGGAATAGAAGTGGGTGGGGGAAAGGAGTTAGAGGGCTCCCCGGGGAACGCGTTAGCTTCCGCTGCTGAGCCACCAACTGACAAACTGTGTAACTGCCCAGAGGGGAAAACAGTGAAATAAAAAGCAAGAAAGAAAAAGAAAAGAAATGACATTAAATGTGGTTATAGCGAAGGCTCCAAGTAAAAGGGAGCTCACCAACAGTCTGAGCAAGAGACAAGTCGTGGAACAATGTCAGTATGGACCTACTCACATGAACTCTAACAATGGAAACCATTAAACTACATCATCATTTGTGACACAGGTGATAAAACTGAAGAAAAGGATTACCACAAAAGTCAGGATAGGGGTTCTCTTTAGAAGGGAAGGAGGAGGGTGCAATGGGAAAAAATGACTGGATGTTTCAAAGGCACTAGCAAGGCTGAGCCAGTGGTACAGGCGACCCAGGTGAGCCTGTAATTAATACTCAAACTGTCAGGACCGTGTATGTGTGTATGCCATGTGCGGTCTATACAGTCAGCTACGAGGCGGGACATAGTTCACGAATATAAAGGTAAACACACCACACATACATCTTTTCTGGGTCTTTAAAATCATCTGAAACTCACACAAAATATATCAGATGTGGTCTAACATTCAGGTAAGCCAAAGCAAAAACAAAAGGTTTCACTTCTGTCCAATGGCTGATTTACTTACATACGTCCAAAATTATTTCACTGTTTTATTATTGCTGACCCTAAACGCAGTTAAGTTTCATACAATCTCTTTCCATTTATCCAATCGTAGAAGCCTTATAACAGTCTGAGAGCTGGCAAACACTGGGCCACGATGGAAGGTTAAAAGATCAGGGGTGAAAGAACGTAATGTGGCATGGTAAGACCACCATCCCTGCTTCCAGGCTGAATGCCTAGGATGATGGCAATTGGTACAATGGCGATTTCGCCCCAGGCCTTAGCGGCACTGGACTGACTCACTAGCATTGCCAGGTCTCCTATCCTGTACTGATCCAGCTGACGAACTAAAATATGTTAAAACCTGGCCTACCAATATCCTTTTACAGTAATCTTCTTTAGCTGTTGATGTACAGGATCACGTTTTCAATTAGACCTCAATATTTCTAAATTCTCAATGGCCTAGAACAAAGGCTAAATCATTGTTCTAAGATTAAGCACTTTGCTGTTTGTGGCTGCAAGAGGAACAGCCAGATTTTACCTTTCAGATAAATTCTTAATTTGTCCTAAAAAGGTGATTGATGAACCCCTCCTGGACATTAGGAAAAAGCATCACTTGAGGGGTGGGTGTATGTTAGTGAGAAAGAAAAGATGGGAAAAGGCTCTACACTTCCTTTTTTTTTTTTTTTTTACTTTAAAGATTTTATTTATTTGACAAAGAGAGACACGAGAGAGGGAACACTAGCAGGGGGAGCAGGAGACAGAGAAGCAGGCTCCCTGCTGAGCAGGGAGCCCAATGTGGGGCTCGATCCCAGGAAATCTGGGACCATGATCTGAGCCCACGGCAGATGCTTAACGACTGAGCCACCCAGGAGCCCCAGCTCTGAAATGAATACTAACTGCCAATCTCCTATCTGGAGGGTTCCGTAACTGGGTTTTATTTCCAAACCACAAGGACATTTATAAATGTTTTTGTAAGTATTTGTAAGTGTTCCTATTTTTCTAGGCTTCTACTTGGAGAGGAGACTGAAAACTTTACTGCCCAGTACCCCACTGGAAACTACATATGGCAACTCTACGTGCGGTCCCCTGTGAGATTCCTGCAGCAAGGCACCAAGACACGATCACTGAACACAGGTGCCTCAGCCTTGCCAATACCCCAAGACACTGAGTGAGTCAGGGGCTCCGGGTAAGGGTGCATTTCGGGAGAGAGACTGGTCTTGTGCAGAAACCAGCCAATCCTCTTCATCCACAGGCTCCTTCCTCTACCCTCTCTCTCTCTCTCTCTGCACCACGTCAAGACACTGCTCACGATCTATACTGCTGCAAGGTGTGGGAGGGGACCCTACTGTTTTTTCCAAGGAGAGTGAGGTTGTTTTCTGTTTTTGCTGTTTGAGGAAAAAATCATAAATGACTTTTATCATTAATGCTGTGCATGTTACCCTGGGAAGTAAGTTACTGATTCTTCTCATTTTACCTTTTCTTCCTGTGTAACTTTTAATTGGGGGGAAAAGAAAACCCATATGTTTAGAACAGACTTTATTATTTAATCTGTTTCTATCTGTCCTTCTGAGAATTCATTATAATAATAGCACTATCTGCAAACTGACAAGAAAAGTCAGACAACACAAAAACCCGATGAACTCTATTCTCATAGGGACAAGGGAAAGAATGGTCAGAAGTAGATGTGACAATCAGCCTCTAACTTGACTGCTCAAAGATTATTAAACCAAAGATAAAACACCAAAATCTGAAATTCTGCAGGAAAAAAGGTAGCTAAGTTTAAATAAAAGAATGTCCTGGGCGCCTGAGTGGCTCAGTCAGTTAAGCGTCTGCCTTTGGCTCAGGTCATGACCTCAGGGTCCTGGGATCGAGTCCCACATTGGGCTCCCTGCTCAGCGGGGAGCCTGCTTCTCTCTCTCCTTCTACCCCTCCTACCTGGTTGTGTTCTCTCTCCTTCTCAAATAAATAAAATCTTTTAAAAACTAAAAATTTAAAAAAAAAAAAAAAAGGAATGTCCCCTGCCCAAAACCATTTCTTTCAACAGACTCATAGTCTGACCTTCAGCTGGTTTGCGCTAATAGGTACCTTGGACCAGCCAGCATCACAGTCCTAACAGTAATGGCTCAGGCACTCCCTGGTTCTCTCAGGACATGAAAAATCCCCTCGATTTTTAAAAGCAAATGTTTAGGAACACACATGACAGTAACAGTCCCATAGCCTGAACTGTACTTTTGTGAGGGAGGGAGTGTTACATGCCTGACACTGTGTGCAGGGTACTAGAATCCAAGGGGAAATTAACATTTTCCAGCATTTCCTGTGTTGCTCTGATGCAGGTCTTCATAGATCTGATTTTTAAGACTATGGGCTAGAGACGGATGTGCTAAAAAGTTTCTTGGCAGGGGGAAATCATGCATTTTAAAAAACAAAACAGGGGCAATAGCTACACCATAATAAAAAAAGGCCCCTCTTTCTATCAGTGGCTTTTCATGAATTTACAAACATCATGCATCATAATGTACATATTATGAATTACCTTTCAAGGTTTCCAGCAAATTTTTGGCTACAAACCAACATATGGCTTCAAAGAAAGGGAATTTGAAAAGATCTGGTGTTTTTAGCCTTTTTTCCATCTCATAACACCTAAAGAAAATTTGAAGAAACTCATTAATATTAGCATTTCCAAGTTAAACAGAGGCAACCAACTTAAGGAAAATAAAACAAGCAGGCCACAATACGTAAGGCCAATCAAGTAGTGGGTATCACCTAACACCACCGCACTTGAACAAGAATGAACTGTGAGCTTATCCAGCTCTGACCTTAACAAATCGGACAGTATACTGAAGATTTATACTGGGGTCTTCCCGTTGTAGTTTTAGCAAAAGGAATGTTATAAGGGTTCCACCATAACAAATAAAACAGCATGTGTAGAAAACAGCTCCCTGTGTTAGCACTACAACACCCACTCGGAATTTTCTTTAGGCTCTGCTACACTCAGCGCTGGTCACGGTGAGAAGACAGGATCCACAGCCTGCCGGTGTTATTCTTCCGTGGGAGTCCTGGCAGCAGTCCCCATAGCCAGCAGTCATCTTTCCCCCAGGGACACTCCAGGTAGAGAAACAAGATTCACATCTGACGGGTGTGGGAGGTGCTCCCGCTTCGAGCTTCATGGCACTATTTCTCAAGATACCTCCACAGACACAGAGCTCCCAGCATCCCCCTGGGCACGCCAGGTTACAAGAGTCACCACATTCAGGAAAGCCCAAAGACATGGCTTCTGACTGGGCATCTCTAGTTCTCCCGGTCCTGATGCAGTTAATTAATCGGAAATCATTTTACCTTAAGCCATGTAGCATGGTAACATTCTACTCTCTTCAGACCACTAGAGGAACAGAGTTACCCGAAGGTCAATCTCAGACAGAAGGGGAAACAGCTGTTAATCCTTTACCCACAGCAAACTAAAGCAGGTGTTCTGACAGCAGTCCTGACTTAGGATGACTTTCCCCCAGCACCATGTCACACCTGAATCCAGCTGGATTTGGTTCATTTCCCTAACTATAAAAACAGGCAAACGATAGAGCCCACATTTTATAAGATTCTGAAATTCAGGGTTACATTTCGTATCAAACTGAATAAATGACTTTCTGTTTTTAGGGTTGAAATGCATCAAGGAGTCGTCCTGACAGAATTTTATGATAATAAATCTGGTTTAAAGGTCCTTCATAATTCCTCAGGGCCTACCTCCATAAGAATGCAATTAAAATACATTGCTGAATTCATTTTTCTGGAACTTTAAAAATAGTATCTTATTTAAGAAAAGACAAAAGCTCCTTTAAATACTGATGACACAAACCTGAGCTGCATGCCAATGTTAAGGTTGTGCAGAAAGTTCCCCCCAAAAGCCATACAGTCCTGAGATGTGAGCACAGCATGAATCCACCCTGGAACAGTTAAAATGCACATCAGTGAGTTTTCAATATTTAAACCAAACAAATGTGATATCTACCTGTGAAATGAGAAACTCAAAATATCAACATCAGTTTCCTTCCTACTCCGCCAGAGCTCGAGAAGCTGATGCTGATTATCACCTGTAGACACATTCGTTCAAGTATTTATTAAGAACCAAACACATGCCAGACTCTGCTGAGTTTGAGGAAACAAATGCATTGATCCAATCAGACAAAATCATGGTACAGGATACATGGTACAGGTACAGTGATGGGTTTTGTGGTTGTTGCTGTTTTAGTTTTTTAGCTTAAAAACATAATCCAACTTCTCACTGAAGATGTTATTTTGAGAGGAGTCAAACGTGGTAAGAATGAGGAGAGCACATTTCCATTACACGGACACGGGACTGGACCAGCCCTTCCCTTCTTTATTAGCGCCCTCCTGAGGAGAGCAGTGCCCTGAGGGACTAAGCAAGAAGCAAGAGCGGGACTCGAGGGGAGACCTGGCGCTAAGAAGAAAAAGGTAGATCACCCACAGTTCACTGTGGAGGGCTATGGGTCCGAAGGTACAAACAGTGGCAATTAAAATGATCTCTTATTTTCCCATAAATGTCTTCAAAGTAAGAATCATTTCTAAGAGGTGATGCCTAACTTTTGAAAAAAAAAATCCATAGGCTGAACATAAAGCCTTCGTGCAAATGTATATATAAATACACACATATGTTTGCGTGTAAAAATTAGTTATTAAAACAGACCCCATTTTCTTTATATTTTTCACTTTTTGATCCCTCATTGTGCTGTGGCACACATGAAAAAAATTCCGTTAAAGACTGACTTTCAAGGGGTGCCATTTGTATGCTTAAAGGCACAAAGCCTTCAGCTTCACCCTGAAATCACAAATGAAAAATTTTTGTCAGCTACAAATCCTACAGATCCGTGGTTCTCTACAGCACAGAGGCAGCGCTCCTGTACAGGATGTTGTGAAAAGTCTGGAGGATTGGCTTTGATTGTCCATGATCAAGAGGCATTAGTGTCACTGCCTGAGCGAGAGCCAGGGACGCAACAAGCAGGCCACTCCACATAGTAAGAAAGTTGTGCATTACTCAGGACTCTCTGCTGGGCATTCACACAGGTACAAAATCTGTCATTAATGGTCTAAGTCTAGAAACTGTAAGTCCATTATATATGGTTTTTTTTAAGATTTTATTTATTTGACAGAGAGAGATCACAGTAGACAGAGAGGCAGGCAGAGAGGGAGGGAAGCAGGCTCCCTGCTTAGCAGAGAGACTGATGCGGGACTCGATCCTAGGACCCTGAGATCATGACCTGAGCGGAAGGCAGCAGCTTAACCCACTGAGCCACCCAGGCGCCCCTATATATGTTTTTTTTTAAGATTTTATTTATTCATTTGACAGAGATCACAAGTAGGCAGAGAGGCAGGCAGAGAGAAGGGGAAGCAGGCTCCCTGCTGAGCAGAGCGCCCGATGCGGGGCTCAATCCCAGGACCCTGAGATCATGACCTGAGCTGAAGGCAGAGGCTTTAACCCACTGAGCCACCCAGGCGCCCCTGTAAGTCCATTATATATGTAAGCAAAGTATTTTTGCACAGTTTTGGCACAATTTTCTGAAAAAGCAACAGTCCCTATGGCAGTCGTTCTCTAGGTGGGGTCTCCAGCCCGGCAGCATCAGCCAGCAACTGGGAACCTTTAGAAATGCAATTCCCAGCACCAGCCCCCAAGCCTCTCAGATCTACTGAATCAGAACCGCTGGGGATAAGGCCCAGCAATCCATGTTTTAATAAGTCCTCCAGGTGATTCTAATGCTCAATGACATTTGAGAACCATTAATCTACATCAATGCTCTAGAACTTGAGTTGCCAATCATTCACCTGTATGAGCAGGCACATTTTGAAATAGTATTTTATTATGAATTGCTTTTGAGTTTCTTCTTTCTGTTCTAGTTAGATCGTTACATCAATTTGGGGGGAAACAACTGGTATAGGAGGTTATATCATGAATGAATTTGAATCCAAGATTTTGAAGGGAGCATTAACAAAAGATTTGTTACAAAAGGGAGCCCTGGGAAGAGGATTTAAGACAGGAGCTGAGCCCACGCACAATAAAAATATTGATACTTATCTAAATTTATAAATTCTGGTGGTTCTAGACATTTATTCATTCATTTATTCAATACATATTTATTATTACATACACCAGAGGCAAGACAAGAGAGCAAGACCTGTGGCAACAAATCCCCGTGAACTCTGCAGTCATTAAGGTCACCCAAATCAGAAAAAGATTAATTCCCAAAACCAGTGGCTGAATCGAGTCCACACCCTGCATTCAGTCAATCTCAAAGTGACACGCCTGATAACCTATACTTGAGGCGATAGCTAAGGCTGGTGTTCAGTTCCTTCCCAGGTCCCTCAAAATATACCCACTGCCTCCAGTGTCCCAGGGCAGCAGCCCAGATTCTTAGAGCAGGCTCGGCCTTTGATAGTAATGTAGAGCCAACCAGTTAAAACTGAAAGCACGTAAACAAAATTTTAAAATTTTGTGCAAAGGACATTACGAAGAACATATAAACAAAGTGCAAAGATAAGCCCCAGAATAGGAGAGTTACTTGTAGGTCATATATCTGGATATATCTAGATCATGTACCTAGTATAAGGAATATATCAAGAACACTTACAACTCAACAATAAAAAGACAAATAACCCAACTTAAAAACGGACAAAGAATTTGAACAGACATTTCTCCAAAGATAGATACACAAATAGCCAAGCAGCACAAGAAAAAAAGTTCAGCATCATTATTCATTAAGAAAACACAAATCAAAACCACAGTAGGATACCATCACTTCACATCTACTAGAACGGTCAAAGTGAAAAAGATAATTACAGTGTTGGTAAAGATGCGGAGAAACTGGAACATGTGTACATTGCTGATGGGAATGTAAAGTGGTGAAACCATATGGAAGAGTTTAGCAGTTCCTCAAAAAGCTAACCATCATAAATGCTATGGCCCCACCATTTTATTACTAGGTATGTATATATATATATGACCACAAAAACTTCTACAAAAATGTTCAAAGCATCACTATTCATAATAGCCAATGTCTATCAATTGACGAATGGATAAATAAAATGAGATCTATCCATATAGTGGAATATCATTTGGCCATAAAAAATAATGAAGCACTGACATGTGATACAACATGGAGGACCCCAGTGAACATTAAGCCAGCTAAGAGAAGCTAGATACAAAAGGCCACGTATTCCATATGTTATACACGAAATATCCAGAATAGGCAAATCCACAGAGACAGAAAGTACATGAAGTGGTTGCCAGGGGCTCAGGGGAGAAGAACGCCTATTAACTGGTAGGGGTTTGTTTTTGAGGTCATAAAATGTTCTGGAAGTGGTATGGGTGCACAACTTTGTTACTCTACCAAAAACCACTGATGTGTACACTTGGAAAGGATAAATATTATGGTATATGAATTTTTTAAGATTATTTATTTTTTATTTATGTATTTATTTATATATATTAGAGAGAGAGAGAGCACAAGCAGGCAAAGTGGCAGAGGCAGAGAGAGAAGCAGGCTCCCCCCTGAGCAAGGAGCCCAATGCGGGACTCAATCCCAGGACTGTGGGATCATGACCTGAACCGAAGGCAGTGCCTTAACCGACTGAGCCACTCAGGCATCCCGGTATATGAATTTTATCTGAATAAAAATTAAAATAAAGGCAAATGATAGAAAACATAATTCCAAAACAGGTTCTAATTGCAAGAAAAGCCCTCTAAGGGGCAAAGCAGTGAAAAGTCCAAGGTCAGAATTATCTCTCAGGCTACACAAAGCTATTTTCCAACCATGTTAAAGCCAGAGCTTCCAATAAAATGCCGACTCTGTGCAACTGAGCATCAACTATGGGGAGAGGGGATGGGATGAAAGCCTTACCTGTAGGGACAAATAAAGTATGTCCCTGCTTTACCACACATTTGTAGCATTTATCCACCTTATCTCCAAAGAACACCTCACTCTGGGTCACAGATGAACTCCAAGACTCATAGAGTGCCAAGTTTTCATCTGTTGGCTTTATCAAATAGAAAATCTTCTCACCCTAGAAGGAAGTAATCACACTATTTTTGAAAAAAAAAAAGCCACTCTTAGGATGGCCTACACGGATGCGATTTCCCAATATAATGATCTAAATCAAATGAGATAATTATCGTATTTTTTTAGGCTCAAGAGGACATCTTTCACAAACCTGATCAATAATTACTATCCTTAATAAGCATCTTCACAAAAGCTAAAGCTCCCCCTCCAAAATACGACCAGGGGTCAATAAAGCAGGGTTGGAGAAACAGTTACCAGAGAGGAGGGTAAACAATCATAAACACCTTACTGATCTCATTTTTAAGGTACGGAAGTAAACACGTGTTAATAGGCCCAGGTCACAGAGTCATCTCTGCAACTTTGCCCTTGCCCCTAAGATCTATGATTATTTTTTTCAAAGACCGGTAAATAAACTTCCTTTAATCAATTAGCCCCTGCCTTCTCACGGAAAAGAGGAACAGGAGCTTAAGGACACAGCGTCGAGTATAGTCCAGAGCGCTGCTGAAGCATGGGCACTGTCCACAGATCTGGTTCTAGATCAGCACTGTCCAACACAACTTTGTGTGATGATGGAAATGTCTTCTATCTGCCCTATGCACTAGTCGTAAGGCACATGTGGCTACTGAGCACTTGAAATGTCACTAGTGTAAAGAAGGAGCTGAATTTTAAATTATATTTAATTATAATTATTTAAATGTAGCTACATGTGGCCAGTGGCTACTGTATAGTCCAATTCTAGATAAAGCAAGGTGAATATAAGCTGCCAAGAAGAATTAGGGTTTTTTTTTCATGGGCATTTCTGACTCACTCAACTAGCTGTCCTGGCCTGCCCTTAAAATCAGAAGCAAGTATTACTGTAATTATGCTGTAATCAGGTATTTGATTCAGGGAGTAACTGATAGTAGACTAGGGTGAAAAGGAAACAGAGACGAAAGGCTGCAAGTGACCAATTTTTGAGACAGGGACAAAAAAAATGGAATGTAAATATGAAATAAAAGCATGGTGGCCCCTCCATTACTTGAGATTAAAAAAAAGAAAAATCATAATAATTAAAGGTAAAACGCTGGAGCCTACTTAAAAAGTACAAAAACTTCCCTCTTAATGAATGTCATTTACAGCAAATGAATGCATTCCTGGAAAAACAGGACTAAACATTTCTGTCAGTAAGAGGAGAAAGAAATGCCCCCGTCTTACCCAGAGGACATGGTACCAGACTGAAGTTCCACCAAAGTCAATGTGGAAATCTGTGTAGCTGTCTTGAACTCCCATTAAGCAGTACTTCTGAACAAACGGCTTGGGGAAAACTGAATCATCTGGCCAGTAATTTTCCACCCAGGAAAGTTTTCTGGCTATATCAGGGACCTCCACCAATTCAGACATCCTTTAAAAAAACAAACACACATATACACACATCCCCACATCATGCAAATGGAAAGTTCTTAAAGTTTCATTTCCCATCTCAACCCAAACCAAGAAATTAAACGGAACTCTAGGTTAACAATACTTAAAAGATTAAAATTCATATTTCTAAATATTCTCTGTGCGTGTCAAAGCAAAATGTACATTGCTATGACTGGATCTCTTCAGAAGTCATAATTAGATTTCGTACTGAAATAAATGTATCATTAACTACATTTAGCTAACACTGAGAAGACTAAACCAAAATGTCCAGAACTACTCACTTTGTATCTGAAAATTCAAGGCTGATCACATTTAACACTTTTGGTCTGTTAGGATTCATGAAGTATTTAACGTAATTGTGAAGGGTCATTTTGCTGTCTGCCTGCCTTGCCACATCAATGACATCTATCACTTTGTCACCACCTGCAGAGAAAAATTATAGTCTTGTTATTGGGCTTAAGAGTTACAGCAATAGATGCCCTAAACAAAAATATTTTAAAGATTGTATTTACTTAAAGCCAACCATAAAACTACATAGCCTAGACAAAGATTCTGCCAGTATCCTTACTTTTTAAGTCCAACTGGTACTTCTGAAAAAGGGGGCTGCTTTTGAGGGAAAGAATAAAGCAATAAAGACAGAGTTACTAATTTAACAATGAGCATGAAAACTTAAATGCTTACAAAATTTTCTACATACTACTGATTTCTGTGTGCAGTTCACACTGGCAAAAATGTGTTATACTGGTATGTGGGAACTGGGCCACGTGCTCTGCATTTTCAATGTCCCCATGCATGAGACAAGTGGACTGCCTTCGTCCTTCCACTCCTCTAACACCTAAGATTCCATCATTTAGAAAAACCAGTCGGTCGCTGTGGAATTAGTGAACAATGTAACCATGACAATTTCTGCTTGCCAGGTAGTTGTCTTCTCTTCCAACATTCTGCTTCAAGAAAAAAATCAGCGGTTAGGAAGCAAAAATCAGGCCTATTAATGCAAGTGAAATGAGTTCTCAATTGGGATTAATTCAGATTTTTCCTATAAAACCATGAGGTGTCTCTTGCCCATCACTGTACAGTCACCCTAGAAAGCAAACCCAGTTTTGTAATGTCCTACAGGACAGACGGTAAATTCAAAATATGGCAATACTTAATCAATCTGAAAGAGAAATCAAATGTATGCCATTTTCTCACTTTAGTGTAACTTTATATTAACGCGCTGCCTAGTAGACTTTATTTTATACCTAAGAGGCAAAACAGTTCTGTTAACCAAAGCATTTTACAATGCTAAAAAGTAAACTATCTAGGAGTTTGAATATCTTTCCTATACTTACATTACACTAGCCACTTATTTTACAGTGCTATTTATGCAAACAGGCCAGGTTAAACCTCAGCCTCATCTCCTAGTTTATCAAATAATTCAGAATTAGTGAATGTGAAGTCATGACATTAAACTGCATTTCCTTAGTGAAGCATTTATCAATGAAAACTGTCACTCAGTGGCTCCATAAAGGGACAAGTTCTCCAGCATTTTATACTCGGGAGATAATACATCACAGTAAATGTACAGTTCAGAGTCAAGGTCGATTTGAGATCTAACCCTCAAAAACTTCTCTATCTACAACTGATAAGGAATGAGATCTACATACAGTCAGTTTTGTCTACAGAAACGGAGATGAGAATAAACAAAATGACTGACAATGTCGAGAAGAACGCGATGGGTTTCCCCCTTGTTTCCTGTGCCTCTCTGGGCCTCAAAACCACACACCGAGCGCAGACGCCAGGCAGTGGCAACACCATCATGTCACGGATGTAGAAACGGGCTTGAACATGGTCTCCTCTTTTCCCCAGCCCTTCTCTAGGCCCTGGAGGTCAATGACACAGGATCCAGGGATTCTGCTCTTGCATGCTACAGAGTCCTAGAACCAGTCCAATTTCCCAGTGTCTTCCTCCTGTTACCTGTAGTTACACCTCACAACTGTTCCTCCTAAGCAGGTACCAGACAATCTGATGACAACAGAAAGAGCGGCAGAATGAGGCCGAGTACATAAGAATAGAGCAACTGTCTCATTCTCTTTCTCTGACAATTGGAGGTTTGCTCAGAAGAAAGTTTTCAACCTAGGTGATACTGAGTTTCACTTTTCCTACTAAGTTACCATCTCCTCACTCAACTCCGAATGTACTCAGAACACTACTACTACTACTTTTACCGCATTTCCCCCAAGAACTTCAAGGAACCAAGTGCGTACCTACATAGCGTTCCACATCCATGACAGAAAAAGTAGGTGGAGGGAGCCTGAGTCCTAGGTCATCTAATTTGGGGACCATAATAGGAACTTCAAATCCGTGTTTCTCCAGGTATCTTTGTGTCAGCTGGCTGCCATGCATCTTTACAATGATTTCATCGGCACTAAGGAAAACATAAGGGTAAACAGTCATCTTTGTTGGTAAGTTCATTTTAAAAAAATAGTCTGGTAATGAGTTAACTCATATACTGTATCATTGTCTGTATCAGCAGTTCTCAACCTATCAAACCCAATTCTCCTTTTTAGAACAAATGTTTTATCAAGTCCTTTTTACTATTCTAAAGTAAAAATCAAAGATAATTACCTCGATACGTATCATTGGAAAAATAAATACCTAAAATTAGTTTATAGCAAAATACATATTCGATACATAAATGTTTTGGTAAACTACACAAGGAGAGAGAATATAATAATAGGATGGTTACAACTTGTTGTAATGAGTGACTGAATTTAAGAGAAGTAACTAGATCAGAAGCCACTAAATACAAGCTGTGTAGGAAATCAGCAGAGCGAAAGGTAAGGGGGCACATTAGGAAAAAAGCTGTGTCAAGATAAGTAAAACAGATAAGATTCTATCCAGCTGTAAAATTCTACACAAGTATTTGTTAGTCATTTCAAAGCCTCATGGACATAGAACAGTTCACTGTTGTCCTGCACCATGGAGAACGACTAGCTCCCATGGTCCCCGTCCACCAAGACAAAGGTCGAAAAGGAACTCTTGATCTATCTGTTACAACCAGTATGTCATAAGTTACAATAAGTGCTCACCTCAAGCCACTCAAAAAGCATGCTGAACTCCAGCGGCCGCTCTCACGAGTAACCCGTCATAAACATCCCACTTAGGAGGGTTTGTCCCTTTCCAGTGTTCTCTAACCATAAATCAAAGATCTCTTTAAATGAGGATGTTCTAGATTTAATCTTCCAATTGCCCCCAGAATGCAGCTGTTAATACATTCAAATAAGTACAACAGCTGCTTTACAGGCTAAAACACAGTCGTTTCCATTTACACAATCCGACCTTAACTGTCTTCACGTCACCTGCAGTCTGGGAATCAAGGAAAAGACAAGAGGTACGGGTTCTCTGAATTACTGGGTTCTAATCTGTCCACCCTCTCAGTAAGAAAAGGGCAGTCAGAAGCTCCATAAAATGAGACAGACTTTTTCTGGATAGTCTTATATTTGAAGGACTTAGATCTCCTTCATCTGACTCACTGCGTTCTGTGCTGCCTTTTAGTTTCCCCACAAGCATCTAACATTTCCCTCCTTCCCCAACCTCTGAGAATCAAACAATTCCTTCGACTCCAATCTGAGGGATAATTTCCAGTCACTTGTACTTTCTGATCTTCAGTGTTTGGTGTTTTACTTCCCCTGTCGATCAAAAACATATAAGTACAAGTGCTTAAAAAATATATGCACACTGTTATTTTCAAGGGAAAAAAAACTGGAGACAACCTAAACATACATCAGGGAGGGATGGTTAAGTGGATTATGGTGAGTAGACCCGACTGCATACTACTCTGCAGTCAAGGAGGGAGGTAAAGTTTTGTAAATGGGGGGAAAATACCAATGAAATAGGTATTTCATATGCATAATATAATCCCATTTTATTTTTTAAAAATTAGATGCGTGTATATATACACACATATATAGACATAAATATTTTACATGTAATTATTTATGTAGGAAAATGTCTCAAAGGGCCCACACTAAGTTTTAAAATAGGGGAGAGGGAGGTAAGATAACCCATGCACTTTATTTTATACACTTCTGTGCTACTCACATCAAGTGTGTGTAATTTAATTAATTACCATCACTCTATATATGGGTTTAAATGATGTGAAGGTTTATGGAGTTAAAACCAAAAACATTTAATTAATGCTAGTCATCGTTCAGACATTTGTGACCATCTCTGTAACTGGCTCTTACTTGTTACTACTTTGGCACAGAAGCCACAGGCATCGCTAGGCCAGGATTTGTAACACTATTGTTTTGGGTCACAAGCCTATTTGAAAAGAGTAAAAGCTTTGGCTCCTCTTCCTGAAAAATGCACATTCATATATTGACACTAAACTATTTACACAGCTTCAAGAAACTCACAAGCCTCTCGGAAGCCTGTTCATCGACCCAGGCTGAAAACTCTGGCCCTAGCTCCAAACCAATCAAGGAAAACAAACATTTGTCCAACCACTTTGAAACTGGTAAGAGAGAGTATTTGAGACGAAGGCCTTCACTATCACAAAAGTCACGTGGAAACCACTGTGGAGAGCTCAGCAGACCTGAGGGAGCCAACACCGGGTGTGTATCAATTACACGTTTCTGTTTAAGGATTAGAAGAGGGAGAGGGATAGACAAGAATGTTAAAGACTGTGAAGAAATACCACGGGTTTTACAGTTACAGGACCTGAAATAATTCTGTAATGGGCTGCACATGATGTTGAGATTTAAATTTAAATTGTGCTTTCCCTCCTTAACAAGCCTGGATATGAGCTCATGTAAAAGGCTATTAGGCATTATCACTTTAAATAGATGTCAGGCAGCGAGCAGGAAATGATTTAAATTAGCATGATTAAATGCTGTGTAATACTTCTGAGCCACAGATAAGTCAAGCACTTTCCATTATCTTTTAAAAATCAAAAAGCCCAGTCCTGCTGCCACCAGAGAGGCTGAGCAATGGTATGGGCACCCCTGACAGACCTAGGGTAGAGGGATAAGAAAACACAAGAAAAACACAGAGTTTGACAATCAGAACAGGTGAGGTAGAAGGGGAGGAGAAGCAGCAGCTTCCCCATCATGAGGAATCCGGTACCGGGAACAACTGCCTTAGATTAGTGTATTTCAAATTTTCTGGACGGAGATCAGCAGTTCATGTATTCGTATAAGGTGCCCCAGTACACATAGGTAACACGATAGTTCCATGAAACCTTGCTTATTTACTCATTACTTATATAAGTGCACCAATATTTTCTATTTCATTAAAAAAAAACAAAGTAAAACGCTGAGAATGGGTTGCAACCTGAAGTCTGAAAACATTGCCTTAGATAATGCCACAGTGTGAGATAACGGCCTCAAGTCTGCTTTGGAAAGAACAAGTTTCCATACCTTGGGAAGACTCGAGAACGTAACTCCTTCACGAAAGTCCTAGTCCCAGCTTGCACTGGTTTGGTGCCGTCATCAATTTCTGTGTAGTCGTGCCTGTGCCAATTCCTCCGCTTTTTCACTGGGTTTTTAGAAGTTTTAAAAAAGAAAACAGTTGTGATAACTAGTGATACCATGTACTTTCTAAAAGGTACATTCTATATAAGAAATAGCAATTATTAGTACAATAAAAAACACTCCCTTTTGAATGCATTTCCAAGCTGAAGAATGTAAATTTTACTTTGTGTAATGCCACAATTATAGGTAACTGACTGTGGATTTTAAAAATCTATGCTAAATCTATGCTAACTAAAACTAGAATTTAAATAAAATTTTGAAGAGAGCACAAAAATTTTTTTAAGTCTACTCTTTATTTCAAAAAAATTTAAATCGACAAATGCAAATTAGCAGATGGAGCCCACTATAATATCCACACTGACACATACAATAAAATATCACAATTACTTTACATCATGACTTTCACGAGACCATGAAGTGATAGTATGATTTTTCTTGATCATCCAAGTCATGGATCCCACATCAGAAATCTCTTTTAACAGCAACAGTTCCCTTCTCTTTTATGTCAAGATCTGGTCCCAAAATAAGCATGCTACACTGCCACAAAAGAAGAGCAGGTGGCTGCAGCATATTTAAAGGAAGACAAGAGGAATGACAGAACAAGTAACTTTACGATTAGTCCTAATGCTCAGACCCTGTGATTCTACAGCTCTGGGTGACTACGGTCTTGAAGAGTCCCGGGAATCAAAATCAGGAGACTTGGACTGGACTCCCAGTTCAGCCATAACTTATTCTGCAACTGTGGGCAAGTCATATGACAAGACTGGGTCCACTTTCCTCAAATGGAATGAAGGGAGGAGTGCTGGAGAGTGTTTCTCTCTCTTCTTTTTTTTTTTCTTGGAGTGCTGTATTTCAAACCATGTTGATGAATCCCTTAGTAAAGGGGAAGATGAGGAAGAGGCCAAGACAGAAACTGTGGATCTCAATCTGCTTTTGACCAGGACAACACCACCTACAGCCCTTTCGTGTGCTAGCAATGTAAGATGTCTAAGTTTTATATCCTTTTTTAAGTTTGAAAATCACTCTTACAGGGCACCCGGGTGGCTCAATTGGTTAAGTGACTGTCTTCAGCTCAGGTCATGATCCCAGAGTCCTGGGATCGTGTTCTGTGTCAGTCTCCTTGCTCGGCAGGAAGCCTGCCTCTCCCTCTGCCAATTCCCCTGCTTGTGCTCTCTCCTCTCTCCCTCTCTGACAAATAAATAAAATCCTTAAAAAGAAAAAAGAAAATCACTCTTAAGCCTAAAACCTTCATGACTCTAGGAAATGTACTAAAGTCTACAACTAGCTTAGAATGTATCAAAAAAAAATTAAAATGGATAGATATCAGACTATGTAGTGAAGCAAGTAATATAAAATATTAATAGTAGACCCTACATGGTGAGTTTGGAAGTACTCCCGACAAAATTCTTTCAACCTCTCCCATATGTATCAATATTCTCCTAATAAAACATGGAGTCAGGGGAACTCTATGAATCTAAGTTATTCCAAACCTTCACCCTAAAAGATCATAATAAATTAATACAGGATCCTCATCTGGATAAGGAGAAGTCACACTAAATAACCAATAAGGGAGGAAATTGGGCTTATTCATTTCTGAGGGTTTAAAACAAGATTTTCAAGTAATTCATGGCAGTAAAACCCTCAATATAGAAAACAATAAATCCCATTTCTTAAAAGTCTCATGAGAAAAATAGTATCATAAAGCAACCTTCCTAGGAAATGCCATTAAGGCATCCTTCGTGTGTTATTTTTTCTCATTTAAAATCACTTGTAAAATTCAAGGGTGTTTCATTCCAGGCTTCTGTTCTACATATATATAGATACATAACCCCATTTTATTTTCAACTGGGATCATAATGTTCATTCTGCTTACCTTTCTTATTCTATCATGAGCATTTTTCTCCTTATTAAATATTCAAAAGCAATTTAAAAGCAGCCTAGAATTTTAAGACAAAGATATAGATGCATCACTTTATAATCCTTTTTTTGACTCTTAAGCACTTAGCTCATTCTGAATCTTTCTTCAAACAAAATTGAGATTAATATTCATACACATAAATCTGTTTCCCTCATTAATTCCTCAGGAGAAATTCCTAGAAATGCTAGAAGACTCAATATTTTTAAGGTATTTGCTATATATTGCAAAACTGCCTCCAAAAAAGTGGCAGGTAACTTACATTCTTACCGGTATACACAAGCAGCCTATTTCGAAGACCTGGGTCAACAGTTAGCATCACCATTAAAAAAAAAAAAAAAAGAGGGGTGTCTGGGTGGCTTAGTTGGTTGAGCATCTGATTCTTTATTTCAGCTCAGGTCATGATCCAGGAGTCTCGGGATCAAGCCCTGCATTGATCAGGCTCCCAGCTCAGCAGAGAGGTCTGCTTGTCTCCCTCTCCCTCGGCCCCTTCCTTCCCTCACTTGCATGTGCTTGCTCTCTCTCTCTCAAATACATACATACATCATTTAAAAATAAAATTTAATTTAAATTTGAATTTAAATTTAAATTAAAAAAAAGACAAAGTTACCCATTTGATAAGTAAACTACAGTATTATATTGTTTTAATTTTCATTTTGGCAGAACAGATTAGAATTAGAATAGATCTGGGATTGGACAGCTACCGGCTCAAACTCCAACTCTGCCAAATAACTACATGAAAGAGCTAGTTCAATCATTTTTCTCACCTCAACATGTCACAAATATCGAAGGAAATAACATAAGTCAAGTACTTCTTAGCATAGTTCCTAGGGCATCCAATAAGCTGCCAATTACTTCTCTTTCCTTTTACATGAGCAGATGGTTTTGTTGACAATGTTGACAGAGATGCTACAACTGTCCTGTTAGGTCAACATGCTTAACACATAAAATCAGCCACTGCAAGAAGCTGACTGAATTTCTTAAAGGAAGGAATATTCCAGTAGCCGTCACAGGGAGAGAAAATTTTGAGTTTAGACTCCATGTGCCTGAGAAACACTGAGATATGTAAGTCTGGGGCTTTTTTGATATTTGACCTTAAATCAAATTCTTAACTCCCATTAAAAGGGTCAAATCTAAATTCACCATACCAAGTGACTATTACACTGTCTGAACAGTATCTACAATGAGGATTCCTGGGGAACTCTGAGAGACCAGGAAACCCTAGGTAGCAAACAAGAGAGCCTTAACAGCAGAGGGAAAGGGGCCAAAAGGAATGACCCAAGTTAAGGGTGTAGGGTGAGAGGGAGGGAAGGTGAGCCTTAAATTAAGATAGAACAAATTACTGGATCTTGGACATTTTCCCTGTGGGTATTTAGTGCTGGACTTTTGCCCAGAAGATAACCAATTCCTGATCTTATGTTAGTCAAGCATGTGAAGTATAAGAAGGGCCACGCCACAGTCCAGCTTCTCTCTGAAGCATCATTATTCAAAGTGCAGGTCATGATCCATTATGGATTATGAAATCAATTTAGTGAGCATGACAAGCTTTTTAAAAAATTAAATCATATAGGAAAAACAGAAAACAGAATGCATCACATATCACAGTGTTTTAAACACAACACTGTTCCATCTCATTGTAACCCACTTAATATTTCATTGAAATTAAATTCAAATTATTTCATTTGGAAATTATATAAATTCTAAACTAAAAGTGTTATAAATTTTAGTTCTGTTTCATTTCTTGAGGTAACAACCCAGTACTATTTATTTCCTACAAGAATTAAGCTTGGTCAATAATCATTCCAAGTTATATACCACATACTTCACTGCTGCACAAAATAAGAAGCTTTAAAAACATTTATGACAATAAACTGGCCAATTACGCAAAAAATTCTACCAATTTGCTAACCTCAAATTTTATACTGTGTAATAAAATGGATAACATGTATTTTAATATTTTATGAAATTTAATGTAATATTTTGGGGGCACCTGGGTGGTTCGGTGGGTTAAGCCGCTGCCTGCAGCTCGGGTCATGATCCCAGGATCCTGGGATCGAGCCCCACATTGGGCTCTCTTCTCAGCGGGGAGCCTGCTTCCCCCTCTCTCTCTGCCTGCCTCTCTGCCTACTTGTGATCTCTATCTATTAAATAAATAAAAATCTTTTAGAAAAAAAAAATTAATGTAATATTTTGATGTATTCTTACAGCCTGAATTTCTAAATCTCTTACAAAGACACTAGGTAAATTATTAATTCTAACAGATAAAATGAAAAAAAAAATACTGTCATCTTTTTTTTCTCTTTAAAGATTTATTTATTTTAGTGAGAGAGTGTGAGAAAAAGCAAGTATGTGTGAGTGGGGGCAGGGACAGGAGGAGAGGGAGAGAATCTCAAGAAGACCCCCCACACATGGAGCCTGACATGGGACTTGGTCCCACGACCCCAAGATCACCTCTGAGCTGAAATCAAGAGCACAGGCCAGGAAGTTCATGTGCCCTCTGGGGTGTACCAATATCACACATAAAACGATATTTAACTCAGGCAGGAAAGTGTAGGCAGACACTTGCTCAGGCCTCTGCCTTCCTCAGAATAGGACTGGGTCAGGGGTATTGTCTCAAGTTGGGCAGGACTCTAGGCCACACTCAAACTGAGGACCAAAATCAGAAAACAGTAACATTTCAGCATTTTGATACCCAAATCTCCCAAAAATATAATGCATGAGTGTATATTAATTAAAGTCTTATCCTGTACACTGTCCCAATTACTACTGAAAGTATTTTTTTTCAATTTATAAAGAGATAAAAACATTTGAAATCAGTTTCCAGAATCAGAAAACTTTACTTTCCCACAATTCTCAAATTGAAAGCATTGAATACATGCCCTTAAGTTTGGGGGTTTTGCCCTTGCAATTAAGAATGACAGTATTTTGGGGGCACCTGGGTGGCTTTGCCGGTTAAGCAGTTAAACAGTTAAACTCCTGATTTCGGCTCAGGATGATCTTGGGGTCGTGGGATCAAGCCTCATGTCAGGCTCCATGCTCAGTGGGGAGTCTGCTTGAGATTCTCTTCCTCTCCCTCTCCTTCTGTCCACCTCCTAATCACACACACTCATTTTTTCTCTCTAAAATAAATAAATCTTTAAAGGGAAAAAAAGAATATTTTTTTCACTTTATCTTCTTGATTTATTAAATGTTATTCAGCAATTCAGACAGAAATTGTATTCTCATGGGGCTCCTGGGTGGCTCAGTGGGTTAAAGCTTCTGCCTTTGGCTCAGGTCATGATCTCAGGGTTCTGGGATCAAGCCCCACATCGGGTTCTCTGCTCAGACGGGAGCCTGCTTCCCCCTCTCTCTCTGCCTGCCTCACTGCCTAATTGTGATCTCTCTGTAAAATAAATAAATAAAAATATTTTTTAAAATTTATTTAAAAAAAAAGAAATTGTATTCTCAGTATCTTCAGAAAAATATTACCTATAGTTCTTGCTGGGTGTAACATAACTAGTCAAAGTATTATTAAAATATTGTCATGTACACATTAAATTCTAAACTTTTGTTTTTAAGTAAGTTTCTAGTACTTACTCAAGGAGGAGCCATGTAGAACGGCACAGTTGGGACAGTGATAAAGGTCAATGTCAACAGCATGATGTTCTTCTACACCAACACAGCTAGATAAAGAAAAATAGAGTCAATATGTAAATAAGATGAAAATCTTTACATAACTACAGCAGATGGTTAGAATTTAGCTGGGAAGTGTACAACAACCTCACCAACAAATTCTGTAGATTACAGAAACATATGCAAAGATAAATTTTATTCTCCCTATATACTTGCTAAATAATTATGGGGGAGAATGCCCAAATACATGGAAAGTGATTCACTATTATCAACAGTAGAGACATCAGAAGTAATTAGAAGCCATAAGACCCTCAACCATTATGTAAATGCCACCTAGTGTGGACTCATTGTTTGTATCCCCCCAAATTCACATGCTGAAGCTGTAACCCCATCAGTGTATTTGGCGATAGGGCCCTATGGAAGTAATTAAGACTGAATGAGGTCATAAAGGTGGGGCCTTGATAAAACAGGATTAGTGTTCTTAGAAGAGACACCAGGGGCACCTGGGTGGTACGGTCAGGTAAGCATCCAACTCTTGGTTTTGGCTCAGGTCATGATCTCAGGGTGGTGATCTTGGGGTCATGAGATCAAGCCCCGAGAAAAGTCCCACATCAAGCCTCCAGGGGAGCCCCACATTAGGCTCCATGCTCAGCATGGGGTCTCCTTGAGATTCTCTCTGCCCCTCTCACTCATGCTGTCCCTCAAACAGATAATAAATTCTAAAATAAAGAAAAAAAGAAGAGGAGACACCAGAGAGCTCTCATGATCTCTCTCTTTTCTCTCCCTTCCTTCCCACCCCATCCCCCATCCTAGCATTCTATTAACGTAGCATTCAGTATTCAGTTAAAATATGTTTCAAGAAGGAGAGGGGAGAAGTATTTGTAGTCAACCAAAAACTGAGAGTTCACCTCCAGCTAACCCACAGTAAAGGAAATGCAAAGGACGTACTGTTGGCCAAAGGAAGATGATCACAGAGAGGTCTGATGCAAAAAAAAAAAAAAAGAAAGAAAGAAAGAAAGGAAAAAAAAAATAGCTTAAAAAAGTAATAATAAATATATGGGTAAATTTACATGGATATTCCCTATATAAAATAATGTCATGTGAGATTTAAAAATATACAAAGAACTAAAACACATGACAACAGCAGCACCTGAGTTAGAAGAGAACAAATGGAGTTACGCAGTTCTACTGGAAAGGTGATGATTAACACTGGACTTAAGTAGTGAGAATGCCTACTAGACTCTCTCAGGAGACAAATGAAAACAGGGAAATACAAAGTGTAATTTCCATACTATTACCAGCGTGGAGACAAAGAATTTATTTTAAAAATCAATTCAAAAAAAGGAGGGGAGAAAAAAAGAGAAAAAAATAGACTAAAATAAAATGAAGTATATATTCAAATATATAAGTACCGTAATTATATCATATGCAAACTGATTAACCTGTTCCAGTTAAAAGACACAGATTACCCGGCTGGACTTAAACACTACAATTCACTGGTTATAAGAGACACACATAAAACAAGGAACCAGAAAGACTGTAAGTATTAGGATGGGTAATTTTTTTAAAAAGAGTATTAAAAAGTAGTAATTATATAGTATTTTTTTAAAGTACAGGTATGTTAAGATTAAGCAACAGAAAATCTGAAGTAAAAAATATGAGATAGACATATATAGTTTAAAATTTTCATTTCCCAGGAGGATGTAACAGGAAGGACTGTAGTGGGACATTTTGACAACTCTCTCAGTATCTGACAGAATAAAGCAGGTAAAACAAAAATCTATGAAATATATAAGACTTGAACTTCAGGATTAAAAAACATGGCCTAGGAACACATGGGTGGCTGTTTGTTGGGCGTCCAAATCTTGGTTTCAGTTCAGGTCACAATCTCATGGGTCGTGGCACTGGGCCCTGCACTGGGCTCCAGACCAACACTGAGCTCCACACTCAGGAGAGAGTCTGCTTGAAGATGTTCGCCCTCTGCCCCTCCCCCAACTCACACGCACTCTCTCTCCCACTCTCTCACACAAATAAACCTTAAAAATAATAATAAAAATAAAAAATAAAAAACGTGACCTAATGGATATATATGGGATAATACACCCGACATCTACAGAACACACATTCTTTCCAGCATACATCAACCATTCATAACAGGCGACCGCACACTGAGCCACAGTCAAATACTGAAGGTCTGAAATCTGGAACACTCTAGCCACAGTTCAATTAAGACAGAAATTAATGACAAAAAAGTTAAGTGGAATCTTCATGTATTTAGAAATTAAGAAACAAACTGCTAAATAACCCATGAGTCAACAGATAAATCGTAATGAAACACAGAAAATTATCTCAAAATGAGCACTAATAAAAATGCTGCATAACAAAACTTGTGGATGCAGAACTTACAAACAGAAATGCACAGCTTTAAACACACGTATTGGGGAAAAAAGCTGAAATCAATAAGCTAATAGGCAGCTACCCGAAGAAGTGAAAAAGCAAAATAAACCTTAAAAACACAAAAGGAATAAAAAAGCAGATCTGATGACACAGAAAACAAACCATATCCTGCAACAGAACACCAAAGCCAAAAATTGTCTGAAAACATAAAGTTGGCAAACCTCTCTGGCGAACTGAAGAGATAAGACAGGAATAACCAATACTGGGAACGAAAACGAGGTACAGAACTATAGATTCTATAGACATTAAAGGTAAAAGAGAGTATTATGAACAATTTTATGCTAAGTGACTAGAAAATACAGATAATATAGGCAAACCTGAATCACAAAGAACTAGAGTATCTGAATACTCCTGTGATTGTTACTTTGTAATTTTTAAAATTGTCCCCCCAACACACACAAATATCCCAGTCCCAGATATACTCAAGAAGTCATTCCAATACTATATAAAACTTGCACCAGAGAATAGAACAATAGCTCAGTCAGTAAAGCATCCAACTCTTGATTTTGGCTCAGGTCATGGTCTCAGAGTCGTGAGAACAAGCCCCACATCAGGCTCTGTGCACAGCGCGGAGTCTGCTTGAGACTCTCCCTCTCCACCCCCACCCTGCTCTTCCCTGGACTAGCACTCAATAAATAAATAAATAAATAAATAAAATCTTTTTTAAAATGTTGAGTACACTGGACATTTTAAGGAAAATTTAAAGCATTATTAGGTGATTTTAAAGAAGATATAAATGAAGATATACATCATAATCATGGATTTGAAGTTCAATTATGTAAAGATAGTAATTCTCGGGGCGCCTGGGTGGCTCAGTGGGTTAAAGCCTCTCCCTTCGGCTCAGGTCATGATCTCAGGGTTCTGGGATCGAGCCCCGCATCGGGCTCTCTGCTCAGTGGGGAGCCTGCTTCCTCCTCTCTCTCTGCCTGCCTCTTTGCCTGCTTGTGATCTCTGTCAAATAAATAAATTTTTTTTAAAAAGATATTAATTCTCTGCAAAGTGATTCACAGATTCAATTTAACTCCAACCAAAATCTATGGAACCTGGTAAGTTGATTCTAAAATTGATATGGAAATAAAAAGAGCCAAGAATATGTAAGGCATTCCTACATATACTCTACCAGGTATCAGGATTTATTTGAAAGTTACAGGAGTTAAGGTACTGTGGAAAAGAGGCAAGCGCTCAAAAATAGTCTCACGCCCATGCGGACACTTATGTGTTACATAGAAGCCACGGCAGAGCAGGCAGCAAGGACAGATTTGTCAATGTAAGGGTCTGAGACTTTTATCCATCTGTATGAAGAAAAAAATGAAATTAGACACCTAATTCCCAACATTAGAATTCACTGCAAAGTAGATCAGAAACCTAAACAACACAAGAAAGAAAAACTAAAAAGGCTGTGATAAGAGAATATGAAACTAGCAGTGTCTGGTTGGCTCAGTCAGTTGAACATCTGACTTTGTCTCGGCTCACGTCTGGATCTCACAGTTAACTAGTTCGAACCCAGAGCTGGACTCTGAGCTGGGTGTGGAGCCTACTTAAAAAAAGAAAAAAAAAAAAAAAGGTAATATGAAAATATCCTTATGACTTTTGTGCTGGGAAGGGCTATCTTACTTAGAATATAAAATGCCCTGTCCATAAGGGGGGGGGAAACCCCCAGTAATTTCAGTCATACCAAAATAACTTCTGTTCATTAAAATAAAGAATGAAAGGATAAAGCAGAATGGAAGAAGACATTATAGTACAGATCAACACCAAAGGAACTATATCTAGAATATAATAAATTCTACAAATAATAAGAAAAAAAAAGAACCCAATACAAAAAAGATTTTAAGATTTGAAGAGGCACATCATAAAAGGAAATCCAAGTGGCTAATATACACATGATGAGATGTGCAACCTCATTAACAATTGAGGGAAATACAAATTAAAATTGTAATAGAATACTACAATACACCTACCAGACTGGCTAATACTAGAAAGTCTGATGGCACCAAATGTTGAAGACATTGTGGAGCCATGGAAACTTTTCATACACTGCAGCCTGGAGTAAATCTAGTACAGCCATCCTGGAAAACAAATCTGCAACACAACTAAAGAACTGTATTCTCTGACCAAGCAATTTCTCTCTAGGTAAATATATCCTAGAGAATCTCACGCACATGTGCACCAGGATACCCACTGAAACAGAAATGGTTATAGAATCATTATTTGCAATAGTCAATAGTAAAATGAATGAATTACAGTATATTCTCAAAGTTATAGTATATACAGATACAAAAATGAAAGAACTATAGCCCCATGCAATATATGAACAAATTCTGTAAGTGAGTGATCCGTGTGTTAAAAAGAGAGGGAGAGAATACACACAGTGTATTCTACTCATGAAGTTCAAAATCAGGCAAAGCTGTATTAGAATGCTTAGAGATTAAACTAAAAAGGAGAGCAAGACAGAGAAATCACAATAGTAGGATCATGGTTTCCTTTAGGGAGCTGCAATCTGGAAAGGTGTGTCTTGGGGTCCTGGGTGGTTGTTATGTTTTGTAATTACTCATAAAACTGACGATTTAGGTTTAGACTTGTTTTTGTGTCATTTTAAGCAAACAAAAACTTTAATTAAAATGTAGCAATCGAACAACTATAACAAAATATCCAAAAAAAAATCTTAGAGGTATCTGGATATCCCAAAGCAAACCTACTTTCACGTGTGAACTCCATCCCAAACATCTGCTACCATACGGACTTTGAAAATCTGAGTAGAGCTCACTGCAATCAAGACTAAAAAGACTTTTGAAAGACCAGCTTTCAAAAATAATATGGCATTGCCATTCAAACATTCAATCTGTGTAACTGAATCCAGTAAACACAATTCACTTTTGAGTAGAACTGAAACTGGCTTTATTTGTCCAATTTAAATTTATTTCATTTATTTCCATAGAAAGTAAAAGGTGAATATACTGCTTTAAAAGATTTTTTAACAAATTTTTTAGAAGATCTTATTTATCTGAGACAGACTGAATGAGAGAGAGAGGAAGAGAGGCACAAGAAGAGGGAGAGGCAGACTCCCCACCACAGGGAGTCTGACCCGGACACCATCCCGAGATTCCGAGATTATGACCTGAGCCGAAAGCAGGAGCTTAACCGACTGAGCCACCCAGGTGCCCTAAAAAGCTTTCTTTCTTTCTTTTTTTTTTTTAAACTGAAAGGCTATCAATTTCCAATCCAATAAAATAAACCCTATGCAAAATTCTCTACACATTTATGTATCATGTCCTGGGCCCACAGTTTCTTACACCCAAAAGGGTTTCTACAACCCAAAGAAAAGGTTAATAATCATTAGCTAGGGGATCCAAGCTTCCAAATTTCAAAACTTACGTACAAAACTACAGTAATCAAGATTGTGTGGTACTAGCATAAGAAGAGAGATATACGGAATGCAACAGAATTGAGAAATAAACCCTCACATTTAGGATCAATTGATTTTCCATGACAATGCCAAGACCATTCAATGCGGAAAGAACAGTCTTTCCGACAAACAGCCCTGAGACAAACACACATGCAAAATACACACTATACAAAAATTAACTCAAATAGATCATATATCTAAGAACTAAGTAAGAACCAAAACTATTAAACTCTTAAAATAAAGTGGAGGAATAAATCTCTGTGGCCTTGAATTAGCATCCGGCCTCAAACACACAGGAACAAAGAAAAAAATTAATGAATTGGACATCACACTATTGCCTCTGGTTTCTGTTTTCTCAGCTAACGGTGCGAGAACATGAGCTGAATGTGGTAACTGTGAGAAAGGAAAGGTGTGAGGTGTGAGGAGCTAGGAAAGAAAGTGTAAAATCATTGATCTGAAGAATGAAAGACCAAGAAACACAGTAACATTGCCAGGCGGGGCTCAGAGCCGACCTGAGGTCTGTGACCATAAATTCCAAGTGAAACCACTTCACATAAAAATGTGACATTTTTTTCAGCCATATTCAACACAGGCCCAAGGGAGGAGGCTGGGTCTGTCCAGAGTTGGGGTTTTGTGGACAAAGACCAGAAAGAGAGTTGAGGATACTTACAGAGAAGTTAATATAATGATGGACCCTGCGATCCGAGCTGCTGGACGGAAGGGGCATGGAGACAGAAGAAGGTAGTGAGAGAACGGTGAAATGGCCTGTGGGATCTCAGTGCATCCCTGACTCAGTGCAGGCCTTGAACAAGTGATCTGTACGGGGCAGAGATTATGCTCAAATAGTGGGATGTTCAGAATCTGAAGTATCCGAGGTAGTGTGTTCTTTAACACTGATTAGGTTTAAGTGCAGTAACAGCAGGCTACGATGGAAAAGTTCATGAGGAGAAAGTGAGATGTGTGAGGGCTACCCTGTATCAGAGTTCCAAACCAACCCTCTCTATAAAGTGAGGTTCATTAGATGTCAGTAGTAGGGGCTGCACTTCAACCAGAACAGAAACTCAAAGCCACAGAAGCCAACTTGACACTTCCAGAAACTCAGATTTGTCTCATCATACCTTGACTATGGCCACATGTCTCATTCCTAAGAAGTGACGGCTATACCAAATTAAGTAAGAAAACAATGTTAGATGTGTCCTGGAAAATCTAAACCAGCACAGAACATAAACTCAGCTATTCATATCTAAGATACATAAATAAGGGTGATTTCTACAAGGCTTAGGGAAAAAAAGGGAGGATAGGAACAATCAAATTAATTCAGGACACTTTGGGCAAGATTTAGCTAATAATAATTCTCAAAGGTCCCTGGTTCCTCTCTCCAGCTTCTACTCTTCATCTGCCATTCCCACAACAATATAATCTCTTATACTGTAATGTTAGTGATGTCTTCAGGTTTTGACAATTATAAACACTGAAACATTTAAAGTTTTGGAATTTAATAGTAAATTTGATACATTTACTAATTTTTATAATAGTAAGTTAATAAATTAGTAAATACTAAAAACACCTTAAATTAATATAATATGCAATTTTTAAAAATCAAATTAAACATAAAAATTAAGTGTTCATAAACCAAGAAGTTTATTTCAGATCTTTGAAGAGCACCAAAGGGAATTACTACGTACATTTCAGTTTCTCTCCCAGAGGGAGGGATAACTCGTCCCACCCCTTACCCTCACCCTACATTAAAAGAATTCTAGAATCACTTTGGCTTTAATAGGTATGTTAAAAGCAAACGGAGTAGAACACACAAAGTGTAGAATTCTGAAAGCAAAAATTTGTAAGAATCACTTTCAACCCTTTAGTCTCTCTCACTCCACTTCTTTCTTATAAAACTTGCCTTCATATACAAATCGTCCTACTTTTTCCTAACAGCAAAATGTTCAATGTTTATCAGACCAGCGTGTGTGTAAATGCGTGTGTGTTGGGGGTGGTCTTCTATAGGGGTGACAATCTGACCTTTGCTGAATAGCTTCCATCTATAGAAGAACAACCCCACTGCCAAATGGTGAGTGGGACAGTGACAACTTTAGCACTTGCTATTGTCTTAATCTTCTGAAATTGTTGCTTAGCTGGCCTTTTTCTTTCTTTCCTTCTTTCTTTTTTTTTTTGGACACCTGACAAGAACAGAATTGAATTAATGACTAACCAGAATTCCGTAGGATCTGCCAAACATTCTCTTTTTTCCTCTTGGATAATGCTCCCATTTATATTCTCTACTCTTGTTGTTGAAAGGGTGGGTGGCCAAATTCTTTAAGATCTCACTGTCCTGTGGACTTCATTAGATATTCCTCTGGCTTCAAATTCTCTCCCCATTCTTTACCTAGCAATCCACACTACCTAGTCTTCAAACCCAACTCAAATTCCAAATTCCTCACTGGATCACCCAAAGAAAGTTCTTTGACATTTTACTGATACTGAGCTATTTTATATACTCCGTTTCCTGAACTGAGCTCAAGACTTCTCTCAGTGCCAAATACAGCCTGCCAACGACACCATGATCCCAGTAAATTTCTACTGATAACTGTGCAGAAAACCTATTTGAAAACCAATACATTGTGGTAAAGCTACAGCAACTTTTATTTTTAAAGTCCATTCAGCTTAAATTTTTTCAAGAATTTGGTATAGGAACTAAAGGCAACAAATGAGTGGTAAAAAGGGAAAGAACCTTCAACCCAAATATTAGATTTCTCATCCAACCTTGGATGATAGAAGGATGTAGTAATGAAATTCATTCATTTAAAATTTTCCTTCCTTACAAAGTTTTAACCTAAGTATCCAAAGTCCACCTTCTTACCCAAACCACCGAACTACCGACTGCAACCTCCAAAGCCCCACACGAACCCCATCAAAGAGGCTGGGAAGTGGCCTTTGAGGTGAATTACCTCCAGGAACATAGAGGATGGGTTTATAACCTGCTCTGTATTTCCTTTTATATTCTAATTCTGGGGTCAGTCTGGCTCTTGGGACAGCTATGAGCTGGGCAAGACCAATCCAGCCTAGTTCCTAGCCACACTTAATAAACAAGTGCCAACTAGCTCCAGTGAGATGCACAGATTTTGGAATTAGAAAGGCATGGTTTGATTTTTAGCTCTGGTTGTTTTGACTCTGAGCAAGTTTCTTCAACTCTCTAAGCATGAGTTCCCCCAGAATTAAACAGAACAATGTGTGTTAAGATGTAAGGCACAGGGCTTAGCAAATAGTAAGCAATGCCGTAGTACGTATTTTAAGTACTAACTGGGAGCCACTACTATTAGGACATTTCTATCAGAGAGCAGTCATAGCTCAGAGAGCTCTGGGCTTATTCATGAAGTTTGAGCCTAAGCAGGAAACTTGGCTGAAAAGTTTCCTTCAGGATGGCTCTTCAGAACACACGTCAGACCAAATGGCCATTCTTAAAGGGGAGAAGAGAAAGATAATTTGTTTTCGATTTTTGATTAGTTCTGATGGCTGAGTTGTCTGGAGTCAAGCTGGCCTATGCTGGAATCCTGGCTACTCCACCCCTTAGCTGTGTGACTTTGGGCAACTTACTCTGCCTGTTGTTGTCTTATTTATAAAGATGGAGATAATGGTATTTGTCTCCCTTAAAGAGATAATAATAAAATTAAGCTAATATACATAGGATGCTTCGAATGAAACTATCGAACAATAGTTTCGCTGGTCCAGAAACCTTGTTTTGCTAACCAGTATGGACTTAATGGACTGAAGTTCCCACTAAGAGTACGAGGATGTCAACAGGCATTTCCACTTTTAAATTACGTTTCACGCAGTGTGTTAACTCTGTGATACTTTATTACCAGGTATCAGCTAAAGTGAATTTTTCCTTTACTATGAATTTTTATAATTTGTACACATGAAAATCAACTGGTAATTTGTGATTAATTCTGAGGTTCTGAAAAAGCCCAACTTCTGTTATTTTCTTTCTGACATATAAAACTATTTTCATAAAATTAAGAGCTTTTCTTTTAAGTTGAGCATGGCATATTTCAGCTTTTGTGAACATATTATTTTTGACACATTAAAGCCATTTATTGGTATATTATATGCTTAACCATGCTTAATGAGGGTCTGGAATGAAACGCATACTCTGAACCAAATTCTTTCAGTTCATAATAATCTCAAAAAATCAGACACTTTTTCTGCCTCAAACAGCTGGCTGACACTTCCAACTGCTCACGGGCTTCCAAACTTCTCTCTGACCAGCTGACTAGGAGCATGTATGTTACTAAGAAATTGAACAAAGAACAGGAGAGAAAAATAAGAGGGTTGAAGAACCAATAGGTGAGCTCACTGGTACAAAACGCACCCCACCACTTAACATCCAGACTTTCTGTAACAAGCTTCTAGCAAAACTTGTTCCAAGGTAAATTTGTGAAATATACACACAAATACATTTTAAATGAGGATACATTACACTGTTTGCTTCTTGAGCGCAGAAAACACGTTCTTTCTGCTCGTCACTGTGTGACATCTAAGTACAGAGCAGACAATGCAAATGATTTAAATGAGCTTTACCAATAAGCACAAAAAAACCATTCTCTCATGAGGATAATAATTTCTTTTTTTTTTAAGGTTTTATTTATTTGTCAGAGAGAGTGAGCACAAGCAGGGGAGTGGCAAGCAGAAGGGGAAGCAGGCTCCCCACTTAGCAGGGAGCCCGATGCAGGATTCAATCCCAGGACCCCGGGATGATGACCTGAGCCAAAGGCAGATGCTTAATGGAATGAGCCACCCAGGCGTCCCGAAGGTAATAATTTCTATTAGAATGTTCTAAAGAAAGGAAAGGTACTTTAAATTTCTGAATACCCAAAAACCCAAACATATTTACCTTTCACCATCCTGTGGTTATTCCACCAGCCATTCAACCTCTTAAGCTAATATTCGTACTTCTGTTTGGCAACCTACTTTCTGCCTGTCTAGCTATGTACGAGGTGCATCTGCAGAAGACTAAGGGAAGGCAAACGATGCCCAGTGGACATGCTATTTCATGGAGATAGACTGTACTTCTATCTTTACCAGTGAAATGGCAAACAAATGCCATCCCAAAGTGAATATGTGACAATTTAAGAACCCTGTAAATTACCTTGGGGGAGAAAAAACTTGCCATTGTAGAGAAAGGATAAACAGTAGCAACTTCATAATGGTTTGCTTGGCAAAGATCTTAAGTTAATGAAAGAAGGAATTTTTTTTAATATTTTTTTTTCTTTTCGGCGTAACAGAATTCATAGTTTTACACCACACCCAGTGCTCCATGCAATTCATGCCCTCCATAATACCCACCACCAGGCTCCCCCAAACTCCCACCCCCCGCCCCTTCAAAACCCTCAGGTTATTTTTCAGAGTCCATAGTCTCTCATGGTTCATCTCCCCACCAATTTCCCTCAACTCCCTTCTCCTCTCCATCTCCCCACGTCCTCCATGTTATTTGTTATGCTCTGCAAATAAGTGAAACCATATGATAATTGACTCTCTCTGCTTGACTTATTTCACTCAGCATAATCTCTTCCAGTCCCGTCCATGTTGCTACAAAAGTCGGGTATTCATCCTTTCTGATGGAGGCATAATACTCCATAGTGTATATGGACCACATCTTCCTTATCCATTCGTC